>OX376373.1:62739308-62924308 GCA_947369275.1 Nemotelus nigrinus
TACTTATGCGGTAAATAGTTGCTGCATAAGCAATCTGTATTTTCCAACGATTTCCACATTATCATTGAAATCCTACCTGTTTCAACCCATTCGCACTACCTAATCTTGAGCTATGTGTCAATGAGGTGTTTATTTGTTACATATTTATTTATTAAGTTTAAGTAGCCTAGTGGGAAGAGCACTGGCTTCTTGTCCGTGGGATCCATGGTTCGAATCCAGGTTTGGGTGAGAGACCGCGCAGCGAGCTTTCAGTTTATCTAGCTCTGAATGAGTGATTGAGTTAATCAGGAGTGGCAAAGTGAGTCGTCAAACTAAAAACTCCACACTCGTATTCACATTGATTGTAATTTTGAAAATGATGCTCTCTACCAGGTTCAACTCCTAGACCCAACAAGGATGATCGCGGGATTACTTTACTATATTTATTTGTAACTTATTCAATTTTTCTATACTTAACTTTTCAATTTTGCTGTTTATTGTATATGTTTGTCATTAATATCTTAATTAGTGAATGAATCAAATTAAAACCGAATGTGTAGCGTAAGCGTATTTAAATACACTAAAACGCCCACCGCAACTAAAGGTTTAAAGATAACTAAATCTAAGCGTTACATGAATCTGTTCCATGCAGACATGAATGCATTTTCAAAATTTCAGCTTCCGCTTCTAGTGATAATTTGACCGACAGAAAAGCTTGTTTATTTCACAAAAACAATCACGTTAGATTAAGTACTTTGAACGAAAACATTGGAGATCAGGTTCATATGACCCGGTATGATGACTTTTATTGCTAATAGGAGCAATATAAAGATTCTACCATCATATTTAATATAGAATTCAACATAAATTGGCACTCAAGCAAGCATAGGTCATCACTTAAGAATGTCGGTAAATTAATTTTAAAATAATATTGTATACCGAAAGAACAATGGTATTGTTTCAACTCTCGAATTTTAATCAACTAGTCCCGATTGCTAATAATTGGCGTACAATCATAAGAGTGACGATAATTGCGAAATAATATGCGGTCTATGTCCATGCGATGGCACTTCTCTGTTCTATTGTACCATACATAAAGCGTTGAAAGTGAGATATTTGCTGAAGAGGCACACTTTCGGTTAACACAATCATTCCGTAGGCCAGTGATAGAATGAATTGTTTTGTTTGTGTTTATCTTTTGGCTGGGCAATTATGAATTCAGCCCGGCAGTGCATTGAGTTTCAATTAGTTGGTAATGAAGTGACCACTCCACGTTGAAAATGATTAGTTGTTTTTAAGAGTTGGATAAAATTGTTTTATTTCAGTGTGAACCATAATGATTGATTATTCGTTTCTTTGATTTATTTCGAGAGATATTTTCTAACTTAATATAGGTCCACATAAATAAATTTTACTTAAATGTAGTAATGACTAAGTGCACACACTTGTACATAGCTGTATAATAGTATTTTCTATTAGTTGAATACATGTTGTATTAAACAGAAGGAAATCTTAGAAGGAGCCCAAATTACATGGTAGTTAAGGGATATACATATATCTGAATGAAAGTGAAGAAATACTGTATGTGCTAGATTTCTCACTTTGGGTGACAATAGTTTACCTTCCAATTTGACGGAGCAATCTCTTTAGCTCGAATTTCTATTTTTATAACTTAAGGCTACATATGTATATGTATGCTTCGACTATTAATTTTAGACTTAAAATTGCGTATGACTGAATGCAACAAATAATCATGTTTACAGCTTGTACGCCTAAGGGCTTACGCTCTAAATCAAATTTCTAGCTTTTGTTTGTATTTTCGACATTTAACAAAATTTCTAGTTTTCATATCCGTGCTGAACGAATGCTATCAAATTTTGAAGTCCGTTACCATTTGCTTCTTGGTAATACGGAAGATCAGCCATGCGAATCAACCATTGATTCAATTTTGGGAAACTGGATGAGTCGACGGGAAAGAAGCAGTGAGCAGTCGACAGAGATGCAACAATTGAAAAATCTGCGATTGTCAAGTCGTCGCCAACCATATACAAGTTGTTGCCGAGAAATGTCTCAAGAAATTCATAGACCTGGAGCAAAGTATTTCTGCTTCGCTCGATCTGGTCTACATCGTTTTCCTTCTGGGCCACCTAAAACAAACAAGAATTAGTTAGAAAACTTTAAGCTAAGCGATAGATGCTTTTCGGGACCAAATATCTGACAAAAAATGTAATTTGCATATTAAAACGTTTTAGACTCACTTTCAACGCACGGGCCGCCGGCATCAGGACACCACTAACAAAGTGCATTCGCTGATTGATTACCGCACGAGTATAAAAATCCTTCGGATACAGAGATTGATCTTTCCCGTACTTTTGGGTGAGATACGCAGCAATCGCGTGGCTGTCCCAAATACAAACGAGTCCGTCCTCCAAAGTTGGAATGGTTTGCTGCGGATTTTTCTTGAAATACGTTTCTGTCTTGTGGTCGTTAAGTGCAACATCAACTATTCTGAATTCAAAGTCAAGTCCGATTGCGTGTGCGGTCAACAGTACAGTTCGCACTCCAGGATTTCTATCGACACCGTACAAAATGGGTTTGACCATGCTGCAATCACTGCCATTCACTTTTACTTCCACCTCTAGCGAATCCGGCCCGATAAAAAGTGTAACTAAATTTATCAGAGCTATCCTGTGTTATAAATACGAATACTCGTAGGTATCTTATCTGTTGTGGATGGAGTCTACAGAGTTCGTGCCATCGCATATTTAGTGTGAGGTGCCAACGGAGTGTGTATATTGCCAGTGATATGGTTAATTACGTACTTGGGATTACTTCAAATTAATGAATAAATAATTTTACGGCTAGACTATCTGTAGATATCTTATCAATAGTTCGAGTATGGCATTTAAGGTTTTAAGAGAGAGCTACAAATTTTCCGTGGTATTTAAATTCAAATACTTCCAAAAATATAATTGTAGGCCAATTGATATATTTTTAGTAGCAGCAAAATTTAGCATCGATCATTTTTTCGCTTCTATTTTTTCCATCCTGGTATACTATCCAATAGCTTACTGAAGACATCGATACCTTCCTGGTTGACACCATAATATGGCATTTTTGAAATCCGATTTATCCATTCATCAAGCCGCGGATACTTAGCAGCATCGACGGGAACAAACAAATGTGAAGTGCTAACAGTCGAAATACAAGAAAGATCAGCTACAGTCAACGTGTTCCCGACGAGATAAGGTCTGCTCGATAAAAATTGTTCCAAAAATTCGTATCCCTCTGTTACTCTATCTCTGAGTATCGGGTCATAATCCAGTACCCTCATGCGAACCACTCGTATCTGCGAGATAGACAAACAAAACATAATAAATGGAAGCTTTCCACAGTATTACGTTAGCTCACAATTATTTCTCTGAGTGACGAAAATAGAACACCCGAATCGAAATGAAGACGTTGGTCGACTCTAGCTCGTGTCAGCAGATCTTTCGGGTAGAGTGAATCGTCTTTTGCAAATTTACTTATTAGATATGTCGATATGGCATGGCTATCCCAAATGAAATCTCCGCCGATTTCTAGTGTTGGTACCGTATGCTGAGGGTTTTTCTTCAGGAAGTTCTCGCTAAGGTGTTCACGGTTTGTAACATTAACATCGCGATAGTCTAAGTCGACCCCAATTGCTTTCGAAGTCAACAAGACGCACCGAACTGGCGGACTTCTTAAAGTTCCATATAATATTGCTTTGGCCATTATATGATGTTGTGTATGTGTACCCAATTTGGGATTATGATAATTCCAGTTCGTATTTCGACGTATATGCTTTACACTAGCCTTAACTTAAGTCACTTTCAGTTTTAGTTTTGATCACAGCTTTATTGATAAAATACAATACATTCAACACACGACACATTCGTAGACCTGAAAATGATCAGATCGCGGTGTAGAGTACGACGCCGACTGGTAAGTGGATCTTTGATTGCTTCTACATAGCATGGCTAGCAGCAATGCCCCCTGAAAAAATCACGTTCGTAAGAGATATCAAATAAAACAGTAGTTGATTGTTGTTTCAATCTACTACCGTTTTTATTTCGTATTTAATTTTTTGAAAATATTTTAATAAGATTGATTTATATTTTTTCGTCGCGATTTGTATGAACCTATGAGCGTAAATAAAATAAAAGTTAAAATCAAATTGATTTCATATTTGAAAATAATTTGCATCAATGTTATTGGATTGCTGAATCAATTATCCCAGAAACACTAATGGTATTATAGACAACTGGAAGAGCGCCAGACGCCATAATTTATACACTTTTGGTGCCATGTACATTGTCGATTTCGGGATTGTGATAAAATATAGCGCCACTCGCCTTTGTACATGGCCAAATGTTCATAGGAGCAGGCGCTATGCTTCTAGCCCTCCACGCCATACTACATGTCGACTACGACTATAGTACATGGCGTGGAGGACTATAGCACATGGCGTGGAGGGCTATAAGCAGAGTGTTTACTCCTATGTACTTTTCGCCATGTACTATGGCCTGTGGCGCTATATTTTATCACAATCCCAAAATCGACGATGTACATGGTGCCAGAAGCAACGTTGCCAGATATCGGAGAGGTAAAGTCGCCAAATGAAGGAGCTGAAATAGCCAAAATCGCCAAAATGATCGAAACGATGAATAATCAAACAATTTTGATCCTGAATCATTAGTGTATTAATTGCCTTACATATATAACACTACCTGAAGCTTTAAACCTTACAGTTTTGAACTTAATTAAATAAAAAAATACTTACGTTTCACCAATAATATCAATAAACCATAATTGATCACTTTGCTTATATTTTCATCTTTTTCTTGTACACAGAGACTTCATTGTTTATTTTAAATTTAAAGATTTGCAAAAAAATCATATTTTGGAACAAAATTATTTCCGCCGTTAAAAACAGTATCAAAAGCGCAAAATAAGCTTCCAAATTCTTACAATTAATAGGCACTTTCCTACACTAGTTTAATGATAAACCCAATCTGTCTTCTAATTCTTTGGAATCATTGCTATCACTGGTGTCTTTTTATGCAAACTCGAATTGAAGTAAACAGTTCCAATATGCGCTCTGAAGGCTTAACATTTTTATAACATATATTTAGACACTGAAAAAGAGGGCAGATTACCCTCAAAATATCGATATCTGTCAAAAAATTCAAATATATCTAGCTCCAAAAGGAAAAAATCGGTTTTAATTTAATATATGTTTCTGTTAAACTCAAATAAACTCAAAGCAGCTTCTAAGTGATTAGTTTCATTTTATTTCTGTATTTTATCTTTAAGTGGTGCATCACAGAAAATACACCTTCAATGTTTAAATTTTCGAGTAAGCTGTATAAATTTTATGCAATAACGAAAAATATCGTTTTCATCATTGAAGTAGCCAATCGCCAGGGCGTAAATATCAACGCCAATTGACTGATTCAAGTAGCCAAAATGCCAAAACGCCAAATCTGGCAACGCTGGCCAGAAGTCTATTAACTACGGCGTCTGACGCTATGTCTTTTTTCAGTGCAGAGTTAATTTTCTTCAAGAAATTGTATGTGTGGTAATTTTATAGTTCGATTGTTCAGTTGGTTCGATTAATAGGTTTTACTGTATAGCCCAAATATGGTTTTTCAAAAAAATATGTAGCCAAAAACCGCCAACCCGCGAAATCAAAAAATATCCCGCCAATTCAAGTTTTAAATAGCCCAATTGGCGGGAAATAGCCCAATCTGGCCACAGTGATTCTATCATTGATACTCAAGCGTCACTTACTGACATTTATACGTTCCCTCACACAGTATGGCTGCGATTTATAATTGGAGTTATCTAACATTATGAAAGAAATAAATTGTCAGCTAAATTCTTGCTTATTCTAATTCTTTAACTAACCTCCCGGATGTCCTTGGGTTAGATTGCAAATTGAAAAGAATTATTTTATTACAGTAAAATAGAAGCTCGACTTCAAAACAAAGCACTTACCTCAATTCATCTGAATCGGTATGACAACTGAAGCCATATTACATGGCTCATGGTACTAGGTAATATAGCGTGTGGGGCCATAATTTCTGCGCCATGTAATTATGGCGCTGTGAACCATAATGCATAGCTCTGGGTATTATGTACATAGCGTGTGAGACAATAAATGCTGCGCCATGTTACATAGCTCTGTGCGCCATGTGATTTTTTTTCAGGGTACGTATCCATAATAGCCTCCAACTTGGTCATCTTCCACACTCTATAGCCACCTTTAAAAGTAGTGTTCGTAACTCATAATTTGCTGCTGATTTATTAATCTATCTTTTTTGTCATTCGTAGCTTTGAATTGCACATATTTAATTTTCTTAATTTTTAGTATCTGTTTTTATTTTCTATTTGTTATTTTCTGTTTCTATTTCTAAGCTATCCTATTTGTAATTGGGCTTTTTGCCTGTAAATGGATTGTTGAATACATATATAAATGCTTTGACATATTTTTCATTTTTGAGTTAACATCGGATTCAAAAGCTACATACTCAATTACATCATTCTACAAAATATGAAAAACTTCTCTTTTGTGGAAGTATGTTTAAATCTATAGTGAAAAATGCTCTTTCCATATATCTGCATGCTGCAGAAAAACACAAATAATTGAATATCTCCGAAGTTACCAAAATGTTGATAGAGCGTTTATGCCTAGTACGGCAGTATACGAGTATTGGAAGAAAACATTAAAATGTTTCGCGACCCTTGTGAAAAGGCATTGTGGAACTCAAATCAAAGAATTTTTATTCAAGGCTGAAACTGAAATCAATTATTTAATATTTTTTAAGTGTAATATAATTTTTAGCGATTTGAAACTTGCGGTGTTGAAAAATATAATATCTAAAATATAATCTCTTCGCCAAACGAGACGAAAACATAGGCCAATTGACGACAAACACTAAACTTAAAACACTTTCTTTGATTACTTCTTTGCAAAATTTTATTTCATTGGGCTCTTAAATATAGTAATACTATATCTTCACAGGTACACTTTCAAAGCTGCATAAACTCACGGAGAGGCTATTGATTTTATCGGAATTAAAAATATTCAGATGATAGCCATCTTAACTAAAAGCTAATACTGTCGCACTTGTTTTTAAAGTCCAATATTTCCGCAGATGGTCGTTCAAAATGTAAACAATGAAATAATCATTTTCAATCTCCTCATAAATCATAATATTTTACTATCGTTTCCATTCTGGAACTCTAACTCTGATAAATTCATCAAAAGCGTCAAGACCAGCTTGATTTGTTTCGTAATATGGTAGCTTCGAGAGTTTGCTAATCCATTGCGTAAGCTTTGGGTATTTTACTGAGTCGATTGGCACAAACAGATTAAGAGAGGTAACCGTCGACAGGCATGATAAGTCCGCAACAGTCATTGTATTTCCTACGAGATAAGAATCGTTCACCAAGAATTGTTCCATGAAGCCATACGCTTCTTGAGTTGCATCTATTGCCTTTTGACTTAGCTCCGTTTCCTTACGTCTTAACAAACCAACCTGTAAATACAGTGTCATCAGTTTCAGAAAATGTGCTCAATGCGAAGAGTAAAGTTTTCATTACTTACTGCAATTTCTTTCATTGCCGGAAACAGAACACCCGAATCGAAATGAAGGCGTTGATCGATCTTCGCTCGAGTTAGAAGGTCCTTAGGATACAACGAATCGTTCTTACCGTATTTACCAATAAGATACGTTGAAATCGCATGGCTATCCCAAACAATAGCTCCGTTGTCGTCCAATGTCGGTACAGTATGCTGAGGGTTCATTTTTAGGTATTCTTCAGAGAAATTCTCCCTCTCGAAAAGTTTTACGTCCTTGAACTCCACTTCGATACCTATAGCCTTTGCTGTTAGAAGCACACATCGCACTGGAGGGCTTACGATAATGCCGTAAACAATCGGTTTGCCCATAATGGAGTTTTGCAAAATCAAAAACTACAGTACTAGACTTAATTAACAACCGCAAACGCCAACTGAAGACTTCAGATTGCTTGATTCAACATTTATACGATGATAAGCGTCCAGCGTCCAGCGATAATAGGTACCTTACTAATACTTAAGCATTTGTTCTCTTGTGTATGTTGATGATAGCCTGGAGTGAGTCCAGGGGGACCCTAGCACTGCGACCTCCTGGGTCTATTGTACTACATAATGTAGTTAGCAATGTTACCCTGTACTATTAGTACAATATAATGCGGGCAATTATTTAGTGTAAGTTATGTATTTACGGATAGTTAATACAAGTGGGCCATAGCTATTTAGTTATATTTAAGCTATGATAAGGTCAGCTGACACGATCTACAATTGTTCAAGTAAATTATTAAAGCCCATTCTCACGTAACATCATGCGTGCGGATAGATTGCTTGGAGATTAATTTGATTTAAAATCAGCTTGCATACTACACACACACATGTGAACACTGATAAACTCTCATAGTTCCACGGCGGAATTGTAGTGTTAGCTCCTGAAGCAAGTTATCAGCACCGGCTGCATTAGTATCAAATAGAAGCTTATGTTGCTTTGCGAAGATAATACTGAGGGAATTCTCCATATGATCGACTCCACACACAATAGCTACGTGGAGTGAATCAGCTAGTTTTATTCAATTGGAGAGCAAAATGTATTGATATTGATAAATAAGGTAATATTATTATCGCACTGGTTTGAAACAGTTTCATGATTAGATTAATGAGCACATTATATACATCCATACATGAATCTGACGTTGAATACCATTTAAATTTCATGTGGTTATTCATTCGCAAAATAGTTATTCGCAAAAAAGGCCAGAATTATGGACAGACAAACTGTTGGTTTTTGCACCATGATAATGCGCCACTTCACACTACATTGGATCTTCGTCATCATTTCGTGAATTATTCAACTAGTATAGTTCCACAACTACCTTATTCGCAAGTTTGTAACAAAAATCACCTTGATTTTTTATCATACTAACACTTTGTTATCAGATAATACTTTTGCCCCAGTCTGTATTTATTATATAGTTATTCATTTACGAATCTTCGATTTCTTCAACGTTTTTATGGGCAAAATTATTTTCCTATAGAATCAATTTAATATATCTGGTGATCTTTTAACTAATGTTCGAAGAACATTAGTATTTCTCGGGAACGCGCCATCTGATTGAGCTGAAATTTTCAGGATACATTGATGTATATGCAGAATATGTCCAGGTCTCACGAAATGTCAATTATCTTTAACCCTTTGGCGCCGGGGGCCATTTTAGTGATATTTTTAATATACCTATTATTCCGTACACAAATAGTTTTTGCAAAAATTAAGGTAGCATAATGAATTTCGAGCGTGTTTTAAATGTGAATCGGATAGTGTTTTGGAATTTTTTAACCCCATGTGTGCGCTAGGTGCCTAAAAAGAGAACGGGAAAATTAAAAAATTTTTAAATTGCGATAACTTTTGACAGAGCTATTCAATCATTATGAAACTTTCAGAGCGTATTGGTATTATTTAGTTGTAAATTTGTGTAGCATGTTAGTAACCCTGCAGCAAGGACAGGCACTGAAAGTGAAAACCTTCAAATCATTGACTCTCCGGAAAAAATGTCGTTCTTGGAAAGAAAAGCCACTCATATACAAGTCTTATGCTTTGTCTACACAGCCAAAGTAAAAAATTTAAAATTTTACAACGGGCACGTCTATTAACCCTTTCCCAATTAACCTATATTTTTATCATCAAAAACTTCTGTTCACGGAAACTCACGATCCGATAATCAAAATAAATTGAAATTTACAGAATATATTGGTCTTAAGTAGGACCCTGTCTGACAGAAGTGATTTTAAAATGCGGGATATTTTGTGCCAGTGGTGCCATTTTGAAAAATCACTGAGAAAAATAACTGCTTTTGGCCCTATCAATTCTGATTCAGTCATTCGATTTTAACGAAATTCACACAGTAGCTGAACTTTACTTTAAACCACGTTTGGTAGAAATGTGGTTGATAAATTCGGTTGGAACTGCCAGCTATGGTAATTTTGGAGTCTTAAATTTGAAAAATTCCTAAGGAAAATAAAGCTCTTTGCTCTATAGCTTCCATTACAGTCATTGAATCATAACGAAATTGTAATGACAAATAAAACTTATTGTATGCAATATTCAGTAGAAATTTAATTTCAAAATAACGGTTGTCAACTATGGCCGTTTTGTATTTTTTGGCATACCTTTAGTAAGCGATTTTATCATAGAATTTTCAAATCGTGATGATCTTATAGTGAAAATAAACACCAAATATAAGATCTAGAAAATTTGAAAACTTTTGCGAATGGCAGCCCTAAATTTCTTTGCATCCCTATAACTACAATACGAAATTCGCACAGCAGGTTGACTTTAACGTGAGGCAGATGCGACATCTTTTTTGCTACGGCGCTAGCAAAGGGCTGCGAGCACTAGGCCTTTTTGTTATTTTCATTTCAATAAATGCTTGCATTACGTATTCTCATCGCAAACATTTGCAATGAAAATAAGTAAACAATGTTTAAATTTTCTGAGATCGGCGCATTTTGCGGATTACAACTGTAAATTTCGCTGTAAATTTTGATGAAGTCACCGAAATTAAAATAAGCTTAAGATTCTATTATTACTTGGGGTGTGTTAGTTTTAAGTAGGAAAAGTTAGTAGAGGTAGAATGCACACTCAAAATCTGTACAAATCCTCTACTGGTCTTCGAATATTAGGGTTTTTTTTTAGTATCAGCTACGATCTTTGCAAAATATTTTCGGGTACACCTATATTTTTATAAGAAGAAGAAATGCGGAAAATAGGTATGCAAAATGAAAACTTAAAGTATTAGTCCAGTAACAGTGCTGTCTAAAAGTTTAGGTGAATAGCATCAAATCCGGTAGTTCTTATTTTTTGCTGACTTGTTTAACGAAAAAATCGAGCCATTATCGACTCTTTTAGTGTTTGCCAATACCATAAAGGATTTTTTTTGTGACAAATACTATTTTGTAGATTTTACTTAATTTGCTACAATTGGAGATCAGATCCTTCTCTGTAGACCCGATAGTTTCCAAGATGCAGCCATTCAAAGTTTATCGATTTTTTTTTAAATTTTGAAATTTTGTGCGAAGAATAATAAGCGAGTTTTTTTGTTCATGTATCCAGAACAGAACTGTGTAGTAGCATCGGAAACAACAACAACTTTTGTCCCAGTGAATTCACTGGGACAGAATTATGTTCTGCATAGGTAAAGACTCACGGAAAGAGTGTGCTGATATTTGCGAATGTTCGTAGCATTTGGCGCAACTATTTGTTTCGAATTAATATGAATTATTTCGAATTGATTTGAATTGATTTTGCTTTTCTCTATCGGCTATTATGAAAATAAAACACAGATAATGTTATAAAAGAATGTGCAGAAAATATTACATCAATATAAAGTGTTACCCCCTAGCTTCTGCTATCAAGCAATAGCCAGGGCAGCATGAATATAAGAAGAGTATCTGGTTGGAGCCCAGCGTGCCTTACTCCGCCAGCTAGTTGAGCCTGGGCGTGAGTTTTTGGGCCGATACTCTTCTCGTGATACGCACGCTACATCACAGAGGTGTCTGTCACGATAAAACACAATTCACAACACAACACATATACATAAATCAATGGGGTATTGAATGGACGGGAAAAGGGATCATCATTTGAAAATGGATCTACTCACTCTTAAACATTTTTATTATTGATTCAAATGATTTATACAAAACTAAGTAAGTTTAAAATTTAAATTAACTTCCCTCTTCATTGCGGAGTTATGCCAAAAAATTCACTATTTTTATTGGAAAGAGTGCTCTCTAATTTACTTAAACGTACAGGCGTTTTTACCTTAAGCCCGGCCGGGGCTAGTTCACATTGATCATGACAAAAATTCAGTGTATCGGTAAAACCGAAATTGGATTCAATGGAATTTTTATCAAAATGATCCGAACGATAACGGTACTGAAATACAAAGCCTTAAATTACAACTAACTTACACACTCCAGTTGATTTCTTTTCTTTAAAAGAACATATTCAACAAAACTGTACTAAGTCCATTTAAAAAGTAGAATTTAATTTTACGTTCGAATTGCTATTCAAATTTCTCAACTTTGATGTTTATATTTTTCTTTCTCTATTTCTCAATTAGATTAGTTTTTTTTTTATATTTTCGTCACTGAAATAATAATATTGTTTGCTTTTCATTTGCCATAAAAATATATACCTATACTCGTATTTTCTTTCTTTTACTCATCTGTTCGTAGTCAAGTCTGGTTACCGGGAATCCAACCCTCGTATTTTGCAACTGCTGTGCACCAACTGCACCTGTTCCACTTGAGCAGTAGTATTCAGTATTCGCACTCGTGCTTCTGCTGTTCTTCCCATTTAATAATTACTCCATTGAGGCACCTCGATCATAATCGAATTTGAGCCTTCTCGCAATTTTCAACTTCACCTCAAAACTTGCTTTTACTTTGTAGCTATTTCAGTTCACTTCAAAATCTTTCTTTTACTTTGTAGTTATTTCAGTTCCAACTCAATTCTCTCCGTTCTTCTTCGAGCTTCAAATTCGAATTCCCTTTTCGGTTTTTCAAAACAATTTCCTTCGACTTTCACCACGGTCAAATCAAAAGTACCCTTTTGTTCTTCAACGAATTTTTTTTCCATGAACCGCATAAGCGGTTTTCTTCCCAAATTTCCCGTATAATACATTTTTCTACACCATTAGGGCATCAATAATTCCACTAGAACTGCAACGGATCGCAACTATCAGCTGATAAGTCATTTCTTCAGCCATATTGTGGAACACTTGACAATAGAATGTCTCGGCTGTCAGTTGCTTTACAACTGTCACCTGTTGCGATGTTGCGGCCTGCTGAGGTTTGGATACTTTTATTTATTTATTTTCTTTGTACTTAATAATTGTCTCTTTTCAGCATCGCAGCAAAAGGTTTTTTTTTGTAAACGGAAGATAAATTTCAGGTGTGAGAACTGCTGCTGATTGAATGACGCACCCCTACCGCATCCTCCCATCCCATCACCTCCACTGCTCTCTTCTCCCACCATTCCATTCCTCTCCCACTCCCTGGACCTTAAGGAAAGGTTCTTCGTGACACACTTCATCTAACTTCTCAGTTCTCAGTTCTTACCGAGTTCTCTTCTGGCTGGTGCCTCATTAGAAGATTTATGCGTGTCTCACTTGGAGTTTAAATTCCAAACCTACAAAATGTTTGATCCCAGTTGTAGTGTGAGTTTGTGTTTCATATATAAGGAGACTTTAAATCAAGGTGAAGTGCGGGTAGTAAAAGAAAATAGTCTAAAACTCCTTCTTGCGTCCAGTGTTTTTCTTAAAAATCAAGAAAATTAATGTTTATTGAGGATATCAACGAGATATCTGTGTACAGTGCCTGCCAAAAGAGATATAACAACCCAAAGTTGATCCAAGTAGCTTTTATTGGTGTAGAAAGAAATGTGACACCATCAAGACCAACGAGATCAGTGTCTCAGCTGTTTAATTCTAGAGAACACTGTTCTGAAGTGTTTGGACAGTGTTTGAAATAAAAATAAGTAAAAAGTTTCGCGTTGCTCAAAGCAAAAACAAGCCAGAAAAAAGGAATAATATCATCAACATGGAAAATATCTCTCTGAATTGAACAATCTTGAAAGTAGCTGAAAAAAGTGATGACGAATGGGCTATCAAAATACAACAACGTATGTATCTGAGGACACATATTTGGTAGCGCTTAATCATCGCTTTTGCTCTACCAGCACCACAAACAGGAAAGTTAAGAGAAAACCGTCAGCATCCCACGGTTGATCAGGCCATGAACTTAATTTGTTAATTCCTGGAAGAGAACTCGGAGGAATGTCAGTTGTCTCTAAATGAACGCATGGACTAAATAGTAGATCAACGACCTCCGCCTCGAACAGTGGAAAGTCGCTTGTCTAAAAGAACGCAGATGATATTTTGATCGTTGAAACATCCTCCAAACAAAAAACTGTTTGTATTAAAAACACAGGTCACAAAATTCTCACCAGTACTAAGTATAAGAATAGAAGCTCAGATCCTCAAGCAGAAAGACTACGTGTGCTGAACTCATACAAGAGGACATACATTCCCATGTGAACGAGACAAAGCAATTTACACCATCCGACGATTTCTTGCAGAATGTAGATTCTGATAGATAGACTATTTTTGGAAACAGTTATTCTAAAAGACAAACGAGGGTACTTGGATGCATATAGAAAGAAGTGCGTAGCTCTTGTACATTCAACAGTCTCAGCAGTGAGGCTTCGCTCGTTCATCTCTTCAATACTGAATGGGATTGATGTATATTTTTTCCACAAGTTTCGGTCAAAACATCTGGTTGAGTTGTTATCAATGCTTGGATTTTCAGCTAGTTACAAGGATACATTGGTTTTGGAAACCTCGGCGATCATGCGGTGTGAGTTTGAAGAATTTTGGGTGGAAGTGGGCTAAAAGAACTGCTGTCGACAATTTATGCGGAAAACAGCATTCATAAAATGTTGAGTAGCTGTGCTTATTCTAGCTTGTTTATTTCAGCAGGTGCATCTTGGCAAGTTAAGTTGGCAAGTTAAGCAATTCGCTTGACTGAAGAAGATAGCAACATTATTACGGACACTCTCTCAAACTTTGACAGATCTCCGAATCTGACAGCACACAAAAAATGCACTTAGAACAACAAAATATTGCTGAAAAATTTAAAATTTAAAATAAAGTCCTAGCGCAACAGAACCGCTAGAAACACTAACGTTCGAAGAACAGTAAAGAATTTGTGCAGATTTTGAGTGTGTATTCTTCCACTAGCTACTTAAGGCCACTACCACTTCTACCACACTACCACACTTCTCCTACTTAAAACCAATGCAAACAAAGTACTAATAGACCCTAAGCCAATTTAATTTCGATGACTTCATCGAAAGTTACAGCAATAAAAAGGTGTTTGGGGCTGCCATCCGAAAATGTCCAGACCTTAGAAAATTTAAACATTGTTTACTTATTAGCTGTTCGCGATGTGAATACTTAATGTAAGCATTTATTGGTACGAAAATAACAAAAACGCCTTGTGTTGGCAGCACTTTGCAAACACCGAAGCCAAAAATATGTCACATCTGCCTCTCGTTTAATTCAACCTAGTCTGTGAATTTTGTATTGATTCGATGACTGCATTGGACGTTATAGGGATACGAAGAAATTTAGGGTTACCATTCGCAAAAGTTTTTAAATTTTCTAGATCTTAATATTTGTTGTTTACTTTCACTAAAAGACCACTACGATTTGAAAATTTTATGATAAAATCGCTTACTAAAGATCTGCCAAAAAAGAAATACAAAATAAACCATAGCTACAACCCTAACATTTTTTTCTCAATTAGATTTCAGCTGAATATTCTCAGCAATAAGTTTAATTTTCCATATGCATTTCGTTATGATTCCATGACTGCACTGGAATCTATAGAGCAAAGAGCTTTATTTTTCTGATCGAATTTTAAAAATTTGAGGCACCAAAATTACCATAGCTGGCAGTTCCAGCCTAATTTTTCAACCAAATTTTTATCAAACTTGGTTTAGAGTAAGATTCAGATACTGTGTGAGTTCTGTCAAAATTAGGTGACTGAATCAGAATTTATAGTGCCAAAAGCAGTTATTTTTCTTTGTGATTTTTCAAGATGGCACCACTGGTACAGAATGGCCCAAATTTCAAAATCAATTCTATCAAACTTGGTCCTACTTAAGGTCAATACATTCTGCAAATTTCATTTGTATCTGATTATTAAGTTGTGAGTTCCCGTCAACTTAAAATGTTGGTGATATTTTTAGGAACATTTAGGCAAATTGGGGAAGGATTGTCCGACATGGAATTTTCAAAGTTTTACTTTGACTGTTTACAAAACATAAGATGTGTATACGAGTTCCGTTTTTCTCAAAAACAAACATATTTCAGGAGAGTCGATGGTTTGAAGGTTTCACTTCCGGCACCTACTGGAGGTACAGGATTGCCAGAACATTCATACAAAACTATATAAGAATATAACTTAGTAACATTAATATGTTCAGTAAGTTTTGTAATGCTTCAATAGCTCTGTCAAAAGTTATCGTAATTTAAAAAATTTCAAATTTTCCTGATCTCATTTAACGCACCTAGCGCACACAAAGAGTTGAAAACTTCCAAAACCCTATCAAATATTTTTTAAGAACACATTCAAAATTCATTTTGTAAACCAAGTTTTTTTGAAAATTATTTTTTGATAGAATAATAGACATATCTAAAATATCACTAAAGTGGCCACCGTTGCCAAAGGGTTAAAGATAATCAGCATTTGGTGAAGCTTGGGCCTATTCTGCATACACACAAACGTATACTGAAAGTTTCAGCTTAATCGGATGGCGCGTTCCCGAAAAGTAGTCACTAAATTTTTTTGTTGATGATATATATATATATATATATATATATATATATATATATATATATATATATATATATATATATATATACATATATATATACAGTGAAAGTTCCCATTGCGGACAGCTCCCATAAGCAGACATCTCTCTACAGCGGACGTATTTTTTGGAACCATATTTTTTATAGGACTCTCCATGTAAAATACGCGCTCATAAGCGGACGCTCTGTCGGACGGACACGGACACCATAAGTTGTCACCAACAGACTCGAAACGTTCTCAAAAGCGGACTCGAAGCTCCAACAACGGACAACAATAATTTCTTTCGCAATTATTACGTTTAAGTGTTCGCAAATTGGGCGAGAGGTACGTCTGTTTTAAAAATCGGCTTTAAAAAAATTGTAATGTATAAAATTAAATTTAACGATTTTAGGTGTAATAAGTCAAACTCAAGCATCAGAAATATTAAAGCAGGAGGAAATCATTCGTAGACAATGGCAAACAAGCGATAATTTAGATCAATAAACAAAAAAATTAAAAGATCTTGCAGCACAGATTGAAAAGATTTGTTTCGAGTGGTTTGCTCGAGCCAGAAACCAGCATGTTCCCGTATCAGGGCCGTTAATAAAAACAAAGGCCAAAGAAGTAGCTAAAGCCTTGGTGTATGATAATTTTATTGAATCGGATGGATGGCTACAAAAATGGAGAAAAAGGCATAACATTAGCTTCAAGTGTATCTCTGGTGAGTTAGCGGACGTTAATATTGAAGATGTGGACCAATTCCGACAAACATTTCCAGCGATGCTATTAGGATACCATCCACGAGATATTTTCAACGCAGATGAAAGTTTTTATATTTTAGAGCTTACATTAACTTTTAAAGCTTAATAGTGTGTAAGTGGCCAAATGGCAAAAGAAAGATTGACCACAATGTTGTGCGCAAATATGATAGGAGAAAAAGAAAAGCTTTTGGTTGTTGGGAAAGCTGCTCGACCACGAGCAATGAAAAATGTTGCAGTTAATAGTTTGCCTGCTACGTGGACTTTTAATAAGAAGGCGTGGATGACAAGGACTATAACGACAGACTGGCTTCAAGATATGAACAGGAGAATGGGACTTCAAAAACGTAAAATTTTGCCTTTTTCTGTACAACGCTGGGTCACAACCTACAGATCTGAATTTGGGAAACAGTAAAATAATATTTTTTTCTCCTAACACCACATCTGTTTTTCAGCCCATGGACCAGGGAATTATTCAGAATTTCAAATTCTTCTATCGTGGTTTAATTTTGAAACATGTTTTTTCAAAAATTGATAACGTTTCCTCCGCCTCACAACTTTCAAAATCCATTAACTTTTTGGAAGCTATCTATTTTATTAAAAACGCATCAGACAAGGTAATTTCAGATAACGTACAAAAATGCTTCACCAAAGCAGGTTTTAAAAAATCTGTAGTTCAACAAGTTGACCTGATGATATATCATACAGAAGATGATCTCCCACTAGCAACCCTAGCAGAGTTTTGGAGGAACTTTCATGAAATTGAATCATCTGATCAACTGGATGAAGACTTTACAAATTTGGATCGCACTTTATCAATTGAAGAGAAAGTAAATGAAAATGAAGAAGCCGGAATGAATATAGCGGCTGCAGAAGTAAATCATACTTTAGATATAGTATCGGATGACAGTGACGAAGAGGAAAATGAAGATCGTGGTCCAATCAACTCTTAGAGGCCGTTGCAAGCCTAAAAAAGTTTTCAAAGGAAGATTTTGTTGCGTTCGAATATTTAAAAAATGTTGAATCACATTTTCAAAATTGTTTTTTGCGAGAAAAACGTGAAAAAACAAAGCAGTCAAATATACTTGATTTTTTTAAAAAACATTTTTTTTTTAGAATTTCTAAATGATAATACAATGTATACGTATATATTATTTACAAATAAAAGTAAAAGCACGTTAGTCGTTTGTTTTTACATGACTTTGTGTTAGATACTTTTTTATATACGTACACCTCCCATAAGCGGACAAAATTCTTGGAACTGTGACTGTCCGCTTATGAGAGCTTTTACTGTATATATATACTGAAAGTTTCAGCTTAATCGGATGGCGCGTTCCCGACAAGTAGTCACTAAATTTTTTTGTTGATGATATATATATATATATATATATATATATATATATATATATATATATATATATATATATATATATATATATATATATATATACATATATATATATACATATATATATATATATATATATATATATATATATATATATATATATATATATATATATATATATATATATATATATATATCTATATATATATATGTACATCCATATATATACACACACATATATATATATATATATATATATATATATATATATATATATATATATATATATATATATATATATATATATATATATATATACATATATACATATATATATATATATGTATATGCAAATATGAATTTTTGGTCGAAACGAATTTAATACTAATTTTCTGCCAACATTAATAAAAAAGCGATAGTTTTGAAAGGCTGTATCTCGGAGCTAAACTTGGGTTATTCGTTGGGGCAAGATCTGATGTGATCTGATGTGTAAGGTTACTGGACTATATATTGTAATTCATTTGAGAAATAACATTTTTCTTATGAGAGTAAAAAACTCAAAAAGTGTACAAATAGTACTCATGTATATTTGATCACGTTTTTAAAATGTTGACCCTATTGATGGCACTGAGTGCTTAAAATCAGATTTATTTCAAATGTCAATTTATGACGACTTCTGGCTAACAGAAACTTCAGATCATTACGAAATTCACAGAACGTAGTATTGGTTAACAAGAAAGCTGGAAAAGTCTGAAAAATTCCAGCTGCCGTATCACTAACTACTTTTATCGTTTCCATGAAACTTGCACAAATAATTAATTTTATTTTCGAAAAAAAATCACGCAAATGCAAATGTAGAAATATCTATTTTATCAGTAGAAATATCTATTTTATTGTTACCAAGTATTGCAGAGCTGGGTTTTTTAATAGCACTCGGTCCTTTTTTCAAGATTACAGACACTGCAATTGTTTGATTATAATTGTGTATTTAGAAATATATATTCGTAAGACTGATCTTTATATTGGAACAGCTTTAAGCGGACAAATGACTGACTAGAAAAAATGTTTCCGTTCAGCCAGCGATTCTAAGAACATTGACCAAATATATAGGAAGATAAAATTAAATTGTTTCGGTCATCCTGTGAAAAGGCAGTTTAGAGCTCCAAGCAAGTAATTTGTTCGTTCAAGGCTCTAACTGAGCTGAATGTTTTAACATTTTTTTAATTTAACATATTTGTCAGTGGTTTGAAGCTTGATCTAATTAGTGGAGCTCGGAAATTCGCTGAGAGCCCAAAAATTAGTTTCTTCGTCCAACTAAATGAAAACATAGTCCAATTGGTAAGAAAACATCCAATCCGACAACAACGAACAGATTCGCGATCGTTTCAAACATCCTTTATCTATGATACAACAGTTTTTCTAATTGTTATTCTACACTTCCCAGAAATAGCTGCAGCTTTATTGGGGTCTAATTGAGACATCAAAGCTGTTTATGTGTTATCTGTTTATGTAATGCTAAAAAGTAATAAATCAGAATTGCATAATAGAGTTGCTTAATATTCTAAATTATAGACCATCCTAAAGAACTAAAGCGAAATTTTTGATTACCTACTTCTTTATAACATTTTACATCCTTGGACTTTTAAATTTAGTAGCACTATATTTTCACAGGATCACTTTCAAAATTACATGATTTCACAGGGAAGCTGTTGCATTTGTTTCGAAATTGTCAATATTAAGATGATAAAATAAAAGCTTGAGTAGCCTAGTGGGTAGAGCACTGGCTTCTTGCGTGTGGGGTCCCTGGTTCGAATCCAGGTTCGGACGAGGGTCCGCACACCAAGCTTTTCAGTTCACCTAGCTTTGATTAGGTACCTGATTTAAATCAGGGGTAAAATGAGAACTAATCCCTACACACTCGTATCCACCATGATTAAAAAAATTGTAATGAAGCTCTCTACCAGCTTCAACCCTTAGACCCGTACAAGGGTTGTCGGGGGATTGCTTTTTAATAATCTGAACTAAACACTATACTGTAGCACTTGTTTTTAAAGTCCAATATTTCTGCATATATTCGCTTAAACACAATGAAATCACCATTTCCAATCTCCTCACAAGTCATGATCATTCATTATAGTTTCGATCGTGGAAATATAGCTCTGAGAAATTCATCGGAAGCGTCTAGGCCAGCTTGGTTGATTTCGTAATAAGGTAGCTTCGAGAGCTTGCTAACCCATTGCGTAAGCTTTGGGTATTTTTCTAAGTCGATTGGCATGAACAAATTAAGACAGGTAACCGTCGGCAGGCATGATAAGTCTGCAACAGTCATTGAATTTCCTACGAGATAAATATTGTTCGCCAAAAACTGTTCCATGAAATCATAAGCTTCTTGGATTTCATCTATCACCTTCTGACTTAGCTCAATTTCTTGACGTTTTAACAAACCGACCTGTAAAGGCAGTGCCATCAATTTGCGAAAACGTATTCAGTATGAAGAGTAAAGTTTTAGTCACTTACGACAATTTCTTTTGCTGCCGGGAACAGATTACCCGAATCGAAATGAAGCCGTTGATCGATCTTCGCTCGGGCTAGAAGGTCCTTAGGATACAACGAATCGTTCTTAGCGTATTTACCAATAAGATACGTTGAAATCGCATGGCTATCCCAAATAATAGCTCCGTTGTCGTCCAAAGTCGGGACAGTATGTTGAGGGTTCATTTTAAGATATTCTTCAGATAATTGTTCCTCCTGCAAAATATTGATGTCCTTGAACTCAATTTCGAGGCCTATAGCCTTTGCTGTTAGAAGCACGCATCGTACTGGAGGGCTTAGGATAGTGCCGTAAACAATCGGTTTGCCCATAATGGAATTTTTCTTTTCAAATTAGAAAGCACAGAACTTGACTTAACTAACAACCACACACGCCAACTGAAGATTTCATAATGCTTGATTCAAGATTTATACGATGATAATGAGTTACTAACCTGGCGATGCTTCTCTTCACTTATTTTATGTACAGGTACTACACTAATACTTAAGACTTGTTTTTCGTGTGGTCTATAATGTTATTGCAAAATTTTTTTCTAGCTTGGAAAAAATATTTTAAATTAAAGACCAATTTTTCCTTTAGAGCTACATACAAAGATATATTTTAATTTCTTGACAGATTGCGATATTTCGAGAGTAATCTGTCCTCTTCTTAGACACTGAAGAAGAGGGCAGATTGCCCGCAAAAAATCGATATCTGTCAAGAAATTAAAATAAATTTAGCTTTTAAAGGAAAAATTGGTCTTTAAATTTGAATATTACATAATGTAGTTAACAAGTGGTTAGTAGTTAACTTTTAGTACAACATAATCAGGAAATTATTCCCAGTGTAACCCCAACTGCTGTACAAGCTGGGTAATACCATTAGTGTGTAAGGAACAAAATTTATGCCGAAACTAACTGTAAAAATAAATCAATAAGAGCCAGCAGGGCAAAAGAGTATAGCCGCTAGATTTTAGGTTTCAATTTGTGAATTAAACTTTAAGTTAGGTTAAGAATGTTCAATTGATTTATAATAAAAATATTTTCAAATTTAAACTCAGTACAACATAATTCGGATATTATTTTAGTGTAAGTTATGTACGGATAGGTAATACAAGTGACATAGCTAGTTATATTTAACCTATGATAAGGTCAGCTGAGTGAGTCTGTCGACGATTGCTCATGCAAATCATTAAAGCCCCGTTCGTAGATAACACTTTGCGTGCGGTCCAATGGAAGAGGTTCTATCGTAGGAAATGTCTCTAATCGCACGTGGGCATTAGGGCTAAGTAAATTAGGAGGCGGATAGAAAGCTCCGAAATTAATTTGATTTCGAATCAGCTTGCATACTAGACACACACATTGTAAACACTGACAAACTCACGACGTCGGAATTATAGTGTTGGCTCCTGAAGCAAGTTATCTGCACCGGCTGCATTCAGTATCAAATAGAAGCTTATGTTGCTTTGTTAAGATAATACTGAGAACATTGTCCACATGATCGGCTCCACTCACAATAGCTACGTGGAGTGAATCAGCTGGTTCTGTTTAATTGAGGAGCCAAATGTGCGATGATAATATTACTTTATTAATCAATAATATTGATAAATCAAGTAATATTATCATCGCACTGGTTTGAAAAAGTTTATTGATTAGATTATTCAGTAGATAATGTATGTACATGCATACATCAATCTGATATTGGCCATAAATACGTAGTATCAACGCTGGAAAACAAATCAAGGAGAGCTTTATGCACGAATTAGATCCACGTTGAGATGAGATTTTTTATTAACTTTCGTCAAATGAATCCGTAAAACAAGCATATTAAATTAGTATTTGCTCCATCATACGAATAGACAAATGTCTGGGTAGTCTCAAATAATGGTGACTTGCATATTTAGATGACCAACTAAAATTTATGGAGTGTTTATCACTTCAGCAACCGGTACAATACCGAAATGAAAAAGAGGGATCAAAGTTTCATAGTTAAGGCCATTGTATATTTTCCATGCCTACCTCTAGTGGATGTTAGCCACGCATGCCATCAATTTGGGTTCAAGAATACGTGCTTTTGAGAATGAATGCACTTAAATCTGACGAGCATTATGAAATTAAATCGCAGTATACGATTTTAGTTTATTAGATGAAGGTAAGTTTATTTTAGACCGCCTTACGATTATACCTTAACTTGCTCGCAGGTATGTGACAAAAGTTTTTAATGTCTGTTTTGTAGATCATCGCATATCACTATTTGTTGCTGACTACGGTGTTATGTTACTACAGTTGGGTTAACACAAATATATCCTGATATTACCTTATATGAATATATTCGTATAAAATTTTAACAAATAACAATATATTGCTAATGTAAGGTATTAGCAAATTCGAGATGTACGAATAGTTTCACGACATTTTACTAAGCTGTGTATTTTACTGAGTTGTGATTTCGAACATATGGGGCATTTCACGTGAAGCGGACAACGAAAAAAAGTCGAGGTACTGGATTTCGTTCATATTGCGCTTACTGGTACTTTTAAAGGATAAGAACGTGGTTACACAATTTTTGGTTACTATGCGGCTTAGTTGCCGAGTTATAGGCTTCTGAAAAATGGATGAAATTGATTAAAGGTTTTTTTAGAAGCGAATTCTAGGATTCAAAAAAACATCTAAAAACATCAAAAATACTGATTGTTGTAGAAAATTAACTGTTCTTCTTAACTTTGAAATTAGATTTGAAAGCCGGAAGTAAAAATTTGTGTGGAACCGGAAGTAACTATTTTAACTCGTTTTTTGAATAATTTGGATTAGATGAATTTTGTTTATTTTTATAACAGAACAAACCTTGAAGTATTCATATTTTATCATAAAAGTTTAAGAATGGGATGACCAGTAGTTTAAGAGGTAGATGAACAAAAATAAACAAAACTAACCTGGTCCAAATTATTCAAAAAACGAGTTGAAATTGATACTTCCGGTTTCACACAAATTTTTCCTTACGGTTTTCAAATTTAATTTAAAATTTAAGAAGAACAGTTAATTTTCTAAAACAATCAGTATTTGTAATGTTTTATAGATTTTTTTTTGATCCTAGAATCCGCTTCCAAAAAAACCTCCCATCAATTTCATCCATTTTGCCGAAGCCCATAACTCGGCAGCTAAACCTCATAGAAACCAAAAATTGTGTATTCACGTTCCTATCCTCTAGAAGTGCCATTATGCGCAACATGTACAAAATCCAGAGCCTCGACTTTTCGCTTCACGTGAAATGCCCCATATGCAAAGTTTTTTCATCTGACATTAGCTCATGGGGCATATCTGACTGATGTGACCAATTGGAAAATAGGATATTATTGGTTTTCATTAACTTAGGTTAAGTTAGGTTAAAATGGCTGCGGGTCCACAAAGGTCTGCCAACCGACACACATAGGCACAAGAGAAGCCCGTTGTGATGGCACAATAATTTGTGACTCTCTCCTACTCGCTGAACTCGGGAAACCATCTGCTTCCCTTGACAAATCGCTTTATCCCCTTTAAATTGACCAGGGACAACTCGGTCAGGTTTGAGAGAAAGGGAGCACCAATTGCCACCAACCTTCTCCTTGCCAACGCCGGGCACTGACACAAGAGGTCGAGGACGGACTCCTCCTCATCCTCAGAGCCACAACTCCAACAGAAACCGTTAAACTGCACTCCCAACCGTTGTGCATGCCTTCCAATGAGGCAGTGGCCCATAAGACATCCCACAGTGCAGCGTAGAGCACTTCGAGTTAAGCCTAAAAGCTGCCTGGTGCAATGCGCATCCATGGATACCCAAGACTGCCTTGCAATCGCACAGGATGATTCATCTGCCCAGAACCCCCTAGCATCATCGATATATTTTTGTTGATGGCCAGTTTGACCGATGATATCGGTATACCTGTTGAGAGGGAGCAGGAGACCTCCGGTAACAAGGTTCCAAGCCTTGCTAGCTCATCGGCCTCACAGTTGCCCTGAAAACCCCTATGTCCACGTACCCAAATCAATTGAACAACCGAATGTCTCGACATCTCCCTAAGAGATGCACGGCATTAAGCAACAATCATGGAAACTGTACAAGGACCAGCAAGGGATTTAATAGCCGCTTGGCCATCTGTGTAAATGCCAATACTAACCCCGAATATTCGATTACATAGAAGCCAGTCGATTACCTGTAAAATAGCCGCAACCTCCGCCTGAAAGACACTTTAATTGTCTGGTAGACGGAAGGACAGCTTGAGATTCAGCTCATCTGAGTGTACACCACTTCCGACTCTATTGTTTAGCTATGAGCTGTCAGTGTACACATGGATAAGCCCAGTTTCAAGGGTGACACCATGTCGCCATTGTGAGCTGTGAACTCCAAATCTAGTAGGTACACTCCCTCGACCAAAATTCTCGCATGGCCGAATCCTGTTCTATTCCATGCCGAGATACAATTTAGTCTCAAGGCAGTAAGATTAGCTTGCTGTAAGATAAGTAGATTGGTTGGCAGCCAATGAAGTAACACGAATAGTGCCTTAGTAGGGGTGGAGCGGAGCACTCCAGTTACAAGTAGTGCATGGTAGCCTTAAGAGCTCCCTGCCACCAGAACGCCATTCCAAACAATAAAATTGGCTCAATCACAGCAGTGTAAAGCCAAGCAACAGTAGGAGGTTGTAATCCCCAATTCGCTCCTATGGCTCTTTTCCAGCAGTAAAGTGCGTTGAAAGCCTTCCGAGCTCTTTCTGCTACATTGTAGGTCCATAGTAACTTCGAGTCAAGGATCAGCCCTAAGTAACTGACAAGTTAATGGAGACCCCATTCAATTTGGGCAACTCAAAAGAAGGAGCTTTGTACTTCCTTGTAAACAGCACTGGTTCCATTTTATTAGAATTCACATTCAGGCCGCACTCACGACTCCAACGTGAAAGTATGTCAAGAGAGTGATTTAGCCTCTCCGATAGGGTAGATAAATACTTTCCCGACACTGCTACTACTATGTCGTCGTCTGCATAAGCAATCACTTTGCAGCCGGCACGGTCCAGCCTCGTTAGAAGAGAGTTCACCGTGATGTTCCACAGCAGGGGAGAGACTACTCCATCCTGAGGTTTGCCAACACTGACTCCTCGTCTTACGCTGGCATTCCCCAGGGAAGAGATAACCACTCTACTTTTGAGAAGCTGTAGAATAAAAGCAATCAGAAAATGTGTAGCAGGTAGACCACTATGTCTGAAAAATGTAGACCAGCCCTTATTGCATCCAACAGGCAGAACTGTGACAAGAGAAAAGAACAAAGATATGATGGACTTGTTGAAATTCATTCATCCTATTAAACACGAGTACTATAAAACTTTAAGGACAAATCGACATGACGGGAGCTCAAATACCGCTAACGAAAAAGACATCATTTATACTGATGATGAATCAATTTAAACAAAGTAATAATCATAATATTGTGTATCAGTAACAGAACAGTTATTTTTCATTTTTGCTAAAAATTTTAATAAAATATATATTTATAAATTGAAGTTTTTCTGTAATAAAACAATTATTCGAAGATTGAATTTGACTTAATAATTAATTTTCTTTCTTTCACTTCCCAAAGCGATTAACTCCCTTAATCATGAAAAAATTGTAGGAATAATAAAAATTGCTCTAAGGATATTCTATCTTACACTTTCCACATGTTGTTAGGTAAAATATACATGTGCAGTAATACAGTCTACATAGTATTTTTTAATTTTTAATGTAAGGAGAATTTTATAGCACAATATACACAATTTTATCATTTTTCTCAACTTCTTGTTTTATGGATTTGATCGATTTGGCAAGTGATTCATCCAATTACGGAAGTTTCTTATAACTCATATTGTGTGTAGGGTATAAATTATTTTAAAAGCACAAAAACAAAGACTAAAAGAAAGAACGCACTACGTAACGAGCAATGGTAACTGTAGCGGCTGTAGCTCGTGTCATACTTAACAGCTAGCCAATCGAAGAGCTTAGGTAGAAGTTGTATTTTATCAACAAGTTTGCAGGGTAATTTACAGTTCATAGTAATAAAAAATAGAGCCGGGACAATATCGTAGTCGGAAGTGTTGCATGGATTTTGTGTTCTAACTGGGATCCGAAATCCATCACCTATATGCCAATAAGTATGTGCCATTCATCTTCGAGAAAACTAAATTAGATATCACATTTGGTGTTGTATATTATTTATTTCTTAAACAAAGTGTCATATTTCAATCTGGTTATGATTTTTTTCCCGGGATTTTCCCCCCAAGAAAATATTATCAATATTCGTCCCCTCAAAATACCCGGGAGCACTTCAAATCCCCCATTTTGGTGAAAATTCCCCAATCTGGCAACGCTGATCGTGAGCATGGGTTGCAGCCACAAATCAGAGGGTACCACATGTCCAAATCTTGAATACCATTTAAATGTATTCAGTTCTTTTGGAAGATATTGCAATGTAAGGATAGTAAGTGAAACTGTGAAAGTAAGGTATGCTCGCTACTACGAGTTCAAATTAATAACGAACGCACCACGGTTTGGGTAGCTAGTTAGTAGGTAGCTAGTTTGGGTAATAGGTCTTCTTAGATTTGATATCTACCGAAAGCCCACACACACCCAGAGTCTGATCATTGGCATTCCCAAAAAATGGTGCACTTTAATTCGATGATTCACCGGCTATGGAAAGTGCCCATTGATCAGGAAAGTTTTAACTCAGAAGTTAAATACACTAAAGATACGGCAAGAAAAAATGAATTTGACGAGAGGATAACTGGAAATCTTGTCAAAAAGATAAAGTATAAAATACAGCGTGATTTTTTAACGACGCTCTTTACGCAGGAAAAACAAAAAACAACCATAAGAGTTCCAATTATTTTTTCGTCAATTTTCCAAAAAGGTCGGGAACTTCTTGAACGCTTTGATATTAAAGCCCTTCCAAAACCCAAAATTAAAAAATAGGTACTATACTATGCCCAGGAATGCGACCAAATATACATCAGTCAACCGAAACGGTTAGGACTAACGGAACATAAACGGGAAGCAGCTTCATCGAGGAAAAGGAATACAACATTAGTACGATCAGCAGTAGCGAAGCACATCTTGGAGGAGGATACAACATAACATGGGACAACGTGGAGGTGATTAAGGAGGTACAGCAGGTACGAAAACTGGATGCGTGCGAAAGCCTGAACATATGAAAAACCCCAATGAATAGAAGACTAAACACAGACCAAGGAAACTGTGCATCACCATTGTTCAGGTTCATTTGAAAATTCATTTGATAGTGAGGAGGAAAATTTAATTAATATAGATAGTTAAATGTATTTAAGTAATGTAATTAGTAGACAATTAGTTGGTAATTAGTAACGTAATGTAACGCACTTGAAGAAGACATTAGGTGCGTTTTTTTGCTCCGGTACAGAGCAGAATAGAACTATGCCACAAAAACAACGATCTAGTATAAAACAACAGTGCTTTCGCTAAGACTGACATAGGTTGCTGAATTTGCTGTGGTACCACACAACAGCTGAAAATAAAGAAAGAAAATAACAAATATACACTACCACAATCGATAGAAAATAGAAAAAGAACTAACAGAAAATTATTTCTTTTAGCTTTCTATACATTATGAGCGCTTTTTCTAATTTCCTAACTACCAAAATATTCAACATAACCATGAAAAACCCAAAGCCACCTCACAGAAAAAAAATAACTTCTCATGAGCTTTTCTTTTTTCCATCAGCACATTCTACACTTCAACACGTGAACTACAAATGAGGAATAGAATTTATGTACTAGTGAATTCACTGGGACAGGATTGTTGTTGTTTCCAATGCATATATCCTATTCTCTACTGGATAGAGGAGCAAAAAAACACGCCTATTATGTCAGAACGTGCAGCTCAATGATTGTTTGCGGGACTCTGCAACAGGGAGGAAACCACCCTAGAGCAATGTCTTGAATAAATAACACCGAGCTTCTAGCCGACATGCAGGACAATCGATACTTTGCATGAATTAAGTGTCAAATTCCGGGTAAACAAAAGCACCATTAGTCGCAACTTTCGGTATCTGAAGCTTCGTATTGTTTTCGATTTCACGTGAAATTTTCATTGAAAATTTAGCTCGAAAATAAGCAGGAGTTGTACTCAGTTTTTAGCATGAAGAGTTTCTTTGAAGTTGCTTTCGCTTTGAAAATATAGATGGCATTGACACATGTCTCTCATTATTTCACGCCAATTTAGTATGCGCTGTTCATTCTTTCGAGCTAAAAAGTGGCATTTGGTGTTTGAATTTGAAAACTGATTTGTGCAAATGTCTTTTCAATGACAAAATCGATCCAAAATTGAAATTCTTGATATTTTAACCGTTAGAAATAGGCAGTGTCTCTGCTTTTCTCCATTACAAAAATTTTCGCTCGAAAGAATGACCAGATAATGGAGACATGTTATGACATGTCTACTCTCATCAAATCATCAAGACTGTCAAATTTGCCCATAGTTTTCCTTCACTGCTACTAACTTCTCTTCTGAGATTTAAGAAGTCAAACTAAAAAATTGTGAACGAAGTTTTAAGTTGGCAATCACCTATCCAAGTTTCCTCGAAATTAATTATGACTCATTAAAAATGACTAAACTTAACAATTATAGCCATAGAAAGTGGTTTGCTGCAACAGTTAGATTAAAGTGAAATGGTACATCAGTTTTAATTTAGAAAAGTTACGCTCATAAGATGTGGCTGATCCAATTATTTAAATTTTTTTTTTAACTTTTCCCGGTCACTCAAATACGTTTCTTCTCCGCCTTTGTCTTCGTTGTTGCCTTCATCTTGTAAATATTTCCTCAAAAATACTATTTTGCACCTGTTTTTAAAAAAGCGGACCGAAATAAAATAAATAGTAAAGAAATCTGCGGTCAAAAAGCAATGAGCAGGATCTAAAACTATCAATTCATTGAGTGTGATGAACACGGTACTTAAGATAATCGACGTTCTAGTGATTTAATTAGATATGATTATTTGATAATATTATATATTTGATGTGAATATTTGGTATGATTATCTGATAATTTGATATTTGATCTACTGATTTTAATTTGAGTTTGTATTCCCGGATATTTGTCTTTCGTACGTGCACCATTATCATTTCCTTAGTCTATGCAACTGAATAAGGGGTATATAAGTTTAGCTAATTTAAAATTATTTCTTTCAACCCAATCCCACCAGACTTTTCAACAACGAAAAGTAAGCTTTGACAGAGTCCTAATTATTTTACCTGGTAATTTGCTATTAGCTGCGTATTTTTGCGCCTCTATCGAGAGCTGTTTAGGGTACTTAGAATTGATAACAACAACAACTGGAGCGGGACTGCTATTGCTTTCGATTCAACCTCAATAGAGGCGCAAAAAACGTGCACATTTTTGAATAATATATGGCTTCTTTAAACTTTTCAAAATATTTCGTTGTAGCAGGGTTCGCAAGAAGCTTGAGTAGCTCATTTTGATTATTGCTGATATATTTGCTTCGAGTTCGATTATTTTCAATTCGTCATAAATATTCCACAAGAATCAACTCAAATCTGTCATGGCATTCAAAAATCTCAACGGAGCATGTTTGGGGTGGCGTTTTGGTGGCAGGATGCCATTAAAGCTACCTGCAAACGGCAGATTGAAAAAGTGCGGAGCATGGCTGCACTACTTGTAACTGGAGCACTCCGTTCCACCCGTACTAAGGCAATCTTCGTGTTGCTTCATTGGCTGCCAACCAATCTACTTATCTTACAGCAAGCTAATCTTGCTGCTGTGAGACTAAATTGTATCTCGGCATGGAATAGAACGGAAATCGGCCATGCGAGGATTTTGGTCGAGGGAGTTCCCGCTCCAGCGGGTGTTGACTACATCGCTCCGCAGTGCCTACTAGATTTGGAGTTCACAGCTCACATTACTGGTAGGGATGACTGGCGTGATGGTGTTACCCTTGAAACTGGGCTTAACCATGTGTACACTGACAGCTCATAGCTAAACAATAGAGTCGGAAGTGGTGTACACTCAGATGAGCTGAATCTCAAGCTGTCCTTCCGTCTACCAGACCATTGTAGTGTCTTTCAGGTGGAGGTTATTTGACAGGCAATCAGCTGCCTTCTGTGTAATCGAATATTCGGGGTTAATATTGGCATTTTCACAGATAACCAAGCGGCTATTAAATCACTTGCTGGTCCTTGCACAGTTTCCATGATTGTTGCTGAATGCCGTGCATCTCTTAGAGAGATGTCGAGACATTCGGCGGTTCAATTGATTTGGGTACTTGGACATAGGGGTTTTCAGGGCAACTGTGAGGCCGATGAGCTAGCAAGGCTTGGAACCTTGCCATTAGGCCTTTAGGCAAAAATATCTCGAGGATGCTAAGAGTTCTGGGCAGATGAATCATCCTGTGCAATAGCAAGGCAGTTCTGGGTATCCATGGATGCGCATCGCACCAGGCAGCTTTTAGGCTTAACTCGAAGCGCTCTACGCTGCACAGTGGGCGTTTTTACGGGCCATTGCCTCATAGGACGGCATTCACAACGATTGGGAGTGCAGTTTAACGATTTCTGTCGGAGTTGTGGCTCTGAGGATGAGGAGGAGTCCGTCCTCCACCTCTTGCGTCAGTGAAGGTTGTTGGTTGTTTGCAATTGGTGCTCCCTTTCTCTCAAACCTGGCCGAGTTGTTGCTGGTCACTTAAAAAGGGATAACGCGATTTGTCAAGGGAAGCAGATAGTTTCCCGAGTTCAGTGGGTAGGAGAGAGTCACAAATTAGTGTGGCATCAGAACGGGCCTCTCATGTGCCTATGTGTGTCGGACGGCAGACCTCTGTAGACCAGCAGCCACTTTAACCTAACCTCACGGTATCCATTGTTGCAAAACAATAAAAAAATATTCAGCTCTTGGCATCGCGAATGCATTTACCTAATATCATAAAGCTGGCTATCAAATTTTTAACCCGAGGTTTGCCGCTTCAAACCATAGAACAATACAATTATTCGTTGAACTTTGCCATCATATTTCCTCCCTATATAAATATTTAAAGTTTGTGTGGTCTAACAGTATAAGCTTGTAGTGTGTAGCGTCCCCGGTTCAAATCCAGATTCGGACGGGGGGCCGCGCTCCGAGCTTAACTTAACTCTGAACTAATTACTCCACTCTGGTGCACATTGATTGTAAATATGTGAAAGATGCTCTCTACCAGCTTCCACCTCTAGATCCACTAAGAGTTGCTGAGGAATTACTTTACATTACTTTAAAAAGAAGCACTGCGGCGTACTTGGATTCTGATAACGGAATCAAAACTTTTTACTGGTTTTTGAGAAGTCACCAATCAACGTCATATACTCGTAACTACACAATATATCACAAATGAATAGTTTCGTTGTTTAATATTTCAAATTAGCGATGCTTGAAAGGATATCACAACACTTCATTGATTACATCTTTATAAAATATGCTATCATAACACTCTTAAACATGCTAAGCACTATGATTCCACTATTACAGTTTAACTAGTACATGACTCCATTGGCAAGTTATTGCTTGTTTTTGAAGTTATCAGTAATTCATGTTACCAATCTGAGCCTCAAATTGATGTTTTAGTGCCTGTTTTTGGGTTATTATATCAAACTTCCATAAGAAGCTCAAAATTTTAAGAGAAGGTCGTCCAGAATAAAGTCCCCGTTTTTGTAATCTTTTACTGTCGCTTCCATTGTGGATTGTGAGTTTTGACCAATTCGTAAAAAACCTCAAGACCAGCTTTGTTGGTTCCGTAATATGGTAGCTTCGAGAGTCTGCCAATCCATTGAGTAAGCTTTGGGTACTTTGTTGAATCGATTGGAACGAACAGATTAAGAGAGGTAACTGTCGATAGGCATGATAAGTCCGCAACAGTCATTGTATTTCCTACGAGATAAGAGTCGTTCACCAAGAATTTTTCCATGAAATCATAAGCTTCTTGGGATGCATCTATTGCCTTCTGGCTAAGCTCAGTTTCCTTACGTCTGTATAAACTGTTCTGTAAATGTCATCAGTTGCAGAAAATTTGTTCAATGTAAATTTTAATCACTTACACCAATTTCTTTTAATGCCGGAAACAGAATACCCGAATCGAAATGAAGCCGTTGATCGATCTTTGCTCGGGTTAGAAGATCCTTAGGATACAACGAATCGTTCTTACCGTATTTACTAATAAGATACGTTGAAATCGCATGGCTATCCCAAACCATAGCTCCGTTGTCGTCCAAAGTTGGGACAGTATGTTGAGGGTTCATTTTAAGATATTCTTCAGAGAAATTTTCCTTCTGCAAAATATTGATGTCCTTGAACTCGACTTCGAGACCTATAGCCTTTGCTGTTAGAAGCACACATCGTACTGGAGGACTAAATAGAGTTCCGTAAACAATCGGTTTGTCCATTATGGAGATTTCTTTTCAAAATCAAAAGGCACAGAACAAGATTTAGTTAATAGCCACCAACGCAAACTGAAGATTTCAGAATGATTGATTCAACATTTATACGACATTGAGTTCCACTATCTCTGTGGTTGAGTTCTTCCATAGACATATAAAGAATGGACACGCAATCACAATCCATGAGCCCGTACGTGAGTGAAGCAATTTTACTACACATGCAATTTTACTCTCTGTAAAACAGCTTTCCCCTCAATGCCGCACGCACCACCCCTCAGCGCTGTAGACTCTCTGTGTAAACATTCATTTCAATCCATCCAATCTACGGGGTGGTTGGGATAACGGGGAAACTAATACATTTCAACAAATTTCCAAACACATCAACTTTTCTGCATGAAATTTGTTATTGTTTTATACAAACACATTGAGACCAGAGGTCGAAAATTGCTTCATTTCTCTCGGCCCATTTCGTATCCATTCTTCTTATATCTATGAGTTCTTCTCTTCACTACTAGTATGGATAGATACCACACTAATACTTAAGTCTCGATTCTCTTGTGATCTTGCGGTTTACGACATAATGTGTAGGGACACGATATCGAAAGAAAGTATCGATGCTTTTTCTTTAAAGTAGTATCAGAACCAAGTATTGATATTAGTACCGTACTCATTGCAACAGTACTGATATGAGTAAGTATCATATTATACTTAATATGCCTATTTTCATTCGCAAGAATCAGTTTAGATTTCGAACAAAGCCAGAGATTCCAATTATAATGATAGGGCCGGGAACTGGTCTGGTGCCGTTCCGTGGCTTTGCTCAAGAAAGGCATTTCTCCACGAATGAAGGCAAAGAAGTTGGCGATACTATTCTGCATTTTGGCTGCCGGAAGAAGAGCGAAGATCTCATTTATCAGGAGGTAGGCTTGTATTCATTAACTTGTATTTTTTACTCACAGCCACTATGCTGCATTTCCTATGAACTGGAAGAATTCGTTGGTAAGGGTGTTTTGACATTGAAAACGGCATTCTCTCGGGATTAAGCACACAAAATTTACGTCACACATTCAGATATAATTTGGAAGGTTATTTATTGGTGAGAACAAAGGTCACTTGTACATGTGCGGGTACGTTTGCTTCACTTGATTATACCTTTCCATTACTCATTAATTCCGTTCTCACTGCGACTCCAAAAATATGGCAACCGGTGTAAGAACTATTCTGCTCAAAGTAATATCATCCAGCAAAGGAAATAAGTCAGAGACCGAAGAGCAACACTTCATAAAGAAAATGGAGGCTCAAAAGCGCAACTCAGCCGACGTGCGGAGCTAATCGCAACTATTCCATCAGATTTCATTTTGTTTGCTCGCTCAAGACGGGAGCAGGCACACAGCATTCCTTGAGTGGATTAGAAACGTTAAAATAATAAATTTATTCAACTAAATTAAAGTAGATAAATGTTGATTTTGAAGAGGAGATAAGCGATGATAAAAAACGGGATGTGTACAGAAGACCAGATATTGTTCACGAGGATTGTTGCACTCTCACGTCAAAAATGTGCCTTTTTACATATAAATCACTTTTGAAACTAATTAAATCACATTGTTATTCAAGCATTGAGAGGACATTAGGATGTGAAAGTCGATACTAATAATTAAGCAAGAATTTTTATGATTTAAGCTTAGTACTGTGTTCAAATCTGTTTCGGCAAAAATTTAGCTTGAAAATAAGCAGGAGTTGTACTCAGTTTTTTAGCATGAAAAGTTGTTGTCGCTTTGAAAACACAGATGGCATTGACACATGTCTCCAATTATTTCACGCCAATAGGTCTGTTCTCGTACTACGATTAATTTCGATTAATCGCGATTAATTGCAATGAAGCCGTTCCCGTACTCTGTTTTACTGAAAACTGACAATTTCCCCTCTTTCAGTAAAATTCAGTAGGGTCTGAGCTACTAGGTCTGTTCCAGTACTTTCAGTCACTGAATTTTCCTGAGTCATGTGGTGGGGGAAATTCATAAAAGTACGGGAACGCTCTCATTGCATTTCCTGAAAATTCACAACCACACTGAAAAAACACATGGCGCCAGACGCCATAATTTATGGACTTCTGGCGCCATGTACATAGTCGATTTGGGTATTGTGATAAAATATAGCGCCACACGCCATATTACATGGCGAAAAGTACATAGGAGCAGACGCTATGCTTATAGCCCTCCACGCCATGTACTATAGTCCTCCACGCCATGTACTATGGTTTTCCACGCTATGCACTATGGTCCTCCACGCCATGTATTATATCTCTCCACGCCATGCACTTGATGCAAACTAAGGCACCAAAATAAAGGTCTAATAAAAAATTTAACTCTTAGAATATTTGCACGCTTGTATACCTCAAAAAAAAAATTTTCTTTTTCATAGTGCTTCCCAGACAAATAGTTTGTTTGGATAAGGGACAGCACAAAGTTTTACGTGCCAACGTCACGTGGTATTCTCAAGCGGTCCCCCATCTAAGTACTAAGTGCGACCAACACTGCTTAACTTCGGTGATCTGACGAGAATCGGTTATCCCAGTGTGGTATGGCCGTATATTCAAATGACGAAAAAAATGAAAAATACTGAAAAGTGTCAAACGGCGTGGTGCGATTAAATAGTTTCAAATGTGCGTGGCAAGCAACATATTTTTTGCGTAATTTTGCTATGAAAGTCGAATATTTTTGTGGCGATAATTTATCACCGCTAAGGATGACTTTACAATCACTATTGTTCTTCCAAAAACCGAAATCTGACATTTTTGGTTGTCAATTTTCAGGAAATGCAATGAGAGCGTTCCCGTACTTTCATGAATTTTCCCCACCACATGATTCAGGAAAATTCAGGAAAATTCAGGAAAATTCAGTGACTGAAAGTACGGGAACACACCTAATTTAGTTTGTGCAGTTCATTCTTCCGAGCTAAAAAGTGACATTTGGTGTTTGAATTTGAAATCGATCAAAAATTGAAATTTTTTTCATTTTATCCGTCAGAAATGAGCAGTGTCTCTGCTCTTCTCCACAGCCAAAATTTTCGCTCGAAAGAATGACCCGATAATAGGTGTGTTTTTTTGCTCTTCTTTCCAGCAGAGAATAGAGTATACGCATTGGAAACAACAACACTCCTGTACCAGTGAATTCACTAGTACAGAAATTCTATTCCTCATAATGTAGTTCACGTGCTGAACTATAGAATGTACTGATAGAAAAAAGAAAAGCTTATGAAAAGTTATCTATTTTGCTGTGAGGTGGCTTTGTTTTTTCAAGATGATGTTGAATGTTTTGGTAGTTAGGTAATTAGAAAAAGCCCTCATAACGTATAGAAAGTTAAAAGAGGTAATTTTCTGTTAGTTTTTTTTCTACTTAGCTTCACGGTTAACTCAGTACCAGTTTTTACTCGATTCAGAGTCTTTTGCTTAAAAGATCAAATATGTGTAATAAAAGCAACTTAGTTGAAATGTTATACAAAGAGACGAACCAGTGCTATTTTATACTGTAATGTGGGTAATATTTTTGAATTATTTAACTTGATATTTAATATCTTTTGTTGATCAAATGATATTTAAAAAAAATAACTAGTGTAAAGAGTCTTTTAGTTACATTTCAATTTTCTAGTTTCGTTGGATCATCTCTGTTTTGCTTCTGTTTTTATTGAAAATTGATTTTGGCTCGTGCGCTCCCGTTTGTGAGATTTTTTTTTGTAAATTATGATATAAAGTGAGGAATTTAGTGTAGTAATTTTGTTTATTGGAAACAATGTGCAAATATGTTTCTAAATACATTCTTTTTTAAGCAATTATTTTCTTGTTTTTGAATATGTATAGTAAGAGAAAAATGTAAGGTAAGTAATCCGTAAAGTATGGAGAAACGCTAAATTTTATATTTATTTTACTATCAATGATAGAGCAAAGCCTAATTTGCACAAGATTTTAGTAATAGAGATGATAACGATGATCTCTAGCCTAGAAGAATCTATTTGATTGGGCGGGATTCAGTTTGGAATTTGGCGATAATTTCCACGACGGCGAGGTTCAAAGTCTTTAAGAATACCAGCCGGGTCCCACGCAAGAAAAGGGAGTATTATAGTATGGGGTGCAATATCTTATTAAGGGATCATTTAAAATGAGTGATGGAGAGTCTCACGATTAGCAATGTAAATGTGAAAATTAACCGAAAAACATTTGCTGAATTTGATTTATTTTGCTGTAAAAGGTTTCTATTAAAAAACGAATTCATAATTTTTTTTAAGCTTTGACATATATATGGAAATTATACAAATTAAATAATGCAGAGAATAGAATTGCTCCTAGTATTTGCCTTTCATACCTAATCATTTAAATATATATTACAACATTAGTAACTTTTCTACTTCATCAATATAATATATATATATAAAAAAAACTTAAATATTGCGTTAGAAAATATTTAATTTGTTTTACATTACTGTTTCAACATAAACTGTTTGGATATTGTATGATTGAAAGATTTCTTGAACTTAAAATATTTCATTTGTTTTACATAATATAAGTGTCGCGTAGTCGTAGCATAGTTTGGAAAGACGGAGTGGTTTCCATGTGAAATTTTTTCAGTCACATGTCGATACGATACCACCATCAAAGTATTGATATGAGTAAAATATCGAACAGATTCGATCCAAGTAAAATTTTACTTGGTATCAAACGAAAGTATCGATACCGTACCAATATCAGTACTTTCATCGTGTCCCTAAATGTAGGTGACAATGAAACTCTGTACACGTAGTTAAACGCAGCAGCTACAAGAATTTCGATCGCACGACAGAACGGTATTAGTAATTTTTCAAATTGGAATCAAGTTTCAAATGGTGGCAATTTATATTTCAAGCATAATTCCGTTAGTGTTACCACAGCCTATTTCAAATTGTTTGTAATCATACGTGGGCACTAGTGGGAAGTAATCTACATATTGTTATTGGAGGCAAATAGAATGCGCCGAGATTAATTTGGTATTAGAATCAACTTGCACAGTAGATACATTCAAGGGAAAAAAGATAAACTCACATGGTATCACGATGGTGTTATAGTGTTGGCTTCTGGAGCAATCACTCAATATCAAATAGAAGCTTGTATTGCTTAATGAAGACAGCATTGGGAATATTTTCAACATGATCGGCTCGACTAGCAATTGCTACGTGGGGTGGATCAGCTAATTTTGTTCAATTGGAGCGCCAGGTTGATTTATATTGAAGAATAATTTTTTATCATCTTATTGAGTGCATCAATGAGTAGATTAATGAGTAGATTATGTACATGCATACATCAACCTGATATTGGTCATAAATATGTAGCTGCAAAGCTGGAAAAGAGTTTCTATTGCTTTATTGAATCAAGGAAAGCTTGTGTATACGAATCTGATACGCACTGAGTTGAGAATTTTTATTTATCTCCGTTAAATGAATTCGTAAGACAACTAGATTCGCACTAGTGTTTGTCCCATCTTACAAATGTAAAAATGACGGATCACACGATTTAATTAGCTAGAATAGATATTGATTTGACAAAGTGTGTACTTGGTCGGCGTATTCTTAAGTTGATCTCATCTAGCAAAACAAGCTTTTTAAGTTAATAATAATGAATCATTTAGTTTTGGGTAGTCGGAAATCATGCTGACTTGCAAATTTGGATGACCAACAAAAAATTGTGCAGAATATTTGTCACTTCTTCAACCGGTGTAATACTGACGCGAAAATACGGGGGTATAAGTTTCCAAATCCATTGCATTCCTGCCTTACCGCACACTAGTAGATCACATCCACGCATCCTATCAATTTGGACTACAAACTCAAAGAAACGCGTGCTTTTAAGACTAATCATACATAAGTCTGAAGAGGACTCAAAAATTAAATCTTGGCATACAATTTCAAATTTGTCGATGAATGGAAGATTATTTCATTTAATATTCATTTATATTTGGCAGACTTTTACAAGCAAGTCAGTTTGGCTATGGTGTTATGTAACCCAAGATTCAAACTGTGGTAGTAAATCAGTGCAGTCGAACCTCGATAAGATAAAAGGTCAAAAGCAACGTTGAAGAACTTGATTCGTAGAATTTAGTTAACACAGCTTTAAAGGAATCAATTTTTTCCTTGATTAGTTTCTTTAATCAGCTTTGGAAGTTTGAGCTGACATTGCATATGAAGACAGAGATTGGGACTACACAGATTAAATGCATACTTAAATTATTTTGCTTCCCCTAACATTTAGGTACATGCAATCATCTAATTCTAATCTCATTTAACTTCAACTGTGTTTGAAACATCGCGTTTTTTGTTTGCTTCAAGCAAATCGTACTTATGTTATCAGTTTTACTTCGAATTTTAAATAAAGAAAGGAAAATATAGTCTTCTACATTGCGCAATAAGAGTGCGTAGAGTATTCACAGCTATGCTTGGTTTATATATTAATTTGGGTGATTTAAGTGTCTCATAATTTAAATATTGATCCATCTCATCACAGAAATCCAGAATTTCATCTACTGTCGACGAACCAGCTTTGACTTTTTCAACAAGTACTGGATGAAAATTCCGAAAGTATGTTCTGCGTCAGATATGACTTATTTCGCTCGTAAGGGTTTTGATGGGGTTCTTTTTCTATATTTTCATATAACTGTGATGAATAGCTCCTGCTATATCTATAGCTTTCAAATGTTTTATTTACTAATTAAAGTTTATTTAAATCTCGATATTCCAAAAAACCGCCACAGCCACAGGGTTGCCCACATATTTATCGAAATTCGACTAAAGATTAATAGACACTGTGTGTTTCATTTTGGTCTGATGATGCGGTTGTTTTTTGAGTGCTATAATAATAGGTTTTCTGGGAGGGATGATCACTTCAAACTGATGGGGTGAAAAAGCCTCAAGTTCATATATCATTTGCATTTGGTTTCTAATACGTGATTTTTTTCAGAAGACCCAAATATATTTTCATGTGCCTACTTCAAAATCACACAGATTTATTCTTCATGAATCTAAATTTGGTAATGATGTAACTAATCTTACTAACACCAAGTACACGCATCTAGCAGCAAATTCCCGAAACGCTTTCATTGCCAAGCTAAAAACCTGATCAATTTCCAGCTCGTGAACTTGTTTTTTTCCAAACGTCTTATTTCTATAGAAATAAGGAAGTCCCTAAACAGTCATTAAAATCCTCGCTGTCGCGAAAGGGTCGATTAAATTCAACTTTTGATAGCTCATTACAATTTCTTCCAAATCAGGTGACGTAATCAATTATTTTGAATATAAATGTAAGAAAAATTATTTTTTTTTTAAAAGTTAGTAAAAGTTTATTTGATTTATTTAAATTGATTGCATTTTTTATAGCTTTTAAAGTCAAATATTTTAAGCCAAAGAACAGTTTTTCCTGTAGAGCCTTGATATTTTTAAACTCGTTGACAGGCTTCAATATTTAGAGGGTAAAAATAATAATTTATAAAGCAATTAAGAAGTTATAAGCTTTTAATGGTAGCTAGGTAGGTAGGTAGGCTGAAGTGGCTGCCGATCCACAGAGGTCTGCCGACCGACACACGTTGGCACAAGAGAGGTCCGTTGTGATGCCCCAATAATTTGTGACTCTCTCCTACTCATTGAACTCAGGAAACCATCTGCTTCCTTTGACAAGCCGCGCTATTCCCTTTAAATTGACCAGAGACAGTTCGGTCAGGTTTGAGATAAAGGGTCCACCAATTGTCGCCAACCTTCTCCTTGCCAAAGCCGGGCACTGGCACATGAGGTGGAAGACGGACTCCTCCTCATCCTCAGAGCCACAACTCAGACAGAAATCGTTAGACTCCACTCCCAATCGTTGTACATGCTATCCTACGAGGCAGTGGCCCGTAAGAACGCCCACAGTGCAACGTAGAGTGCTTCAAGTTAAGCTTAAAAGCTGGCTGGTGCGATACGCATCCATGGAAACCCAGAACTGCCTTGCTATTGCACAGGATAATTCATCTGCCCAGGACCTCCTAGCATCCTCGAGATATTTTTGCCTGATGGCCAGTTTGACCGATGTCATCGGCATACCTGTTGAGAGTAGCAAGGTTCCAAGCCTTGCTAGCTCATCGACCTCACAGTTGGCCTGGAAACCCCTATGCCCAGATACCCAAATCAATTGAACAACCGAATGTCTCGGTATCTCCTTAAGAGATGTACGGCATTCAGCAACTACCATGGACACTGTACAAGGACCAGCAAGAGATTTAACCCTGGAATGGTACGGTAAATTTTTGGATGATTTTAGGTACATGTTTTTACTAAAAAGAAGGCAACAATAGTATTATTTCCTTTTTTCATTTTATCATTAAACATAAAAAGATTATATAGCTTCTAGCCTCATGGCAGTCGGAGTGGCCAACTGGCTGATACGCGACGAAATATATACCCTATGTGAGTAAAATTTACTCATCGGTACCATTCTAGGGTTAATAGCTGCTTGGCTATCTGTAAATATACCAATATTGACCTCGAATATTCGATTACACAGAAGCCAGTCGATTGCTTGTAAAATAGCCGCAACCTCCGCCTGAAAGACACTACAATGGTCTGGTAGACGGATGAACAACTTGAGATTCAGCTCATCTGAGTATACACCACTTTCGACTCTATTGTTTAGCTTTGAGCCGTCAATGTACATATGACACCATCACGCCATTCATAACTACCAGGAATGCGAGTTGTGAGCTCTAAATCCAGTATGCATTGCAGAGCGATGTCGTCAACATCCGCTGGAGCGGGAACTCCCTCGGCCAAAATCCTCGCATGGCCGAATTCTGTTCTATTCCATGCCGAGATACAATTAAGTTTCACAGCAACAAGATTGGCTTGCAGTACGATAATTAAATTGGTTGGCAGCCAATGAAGTGACACGCAGAGTGCTTAGTAGGGGTGGAGCAGAGCTCACCAGTTACAAGTAGTGCAGCCATCCTCCGGATTTTTTCAAGCTGTCATTTGCAGGTAGCATTTAAAGCAGCCTGCCACCAGAATGCCACCTCAAACAATAGAATTCGCTCAAACACAGCAGTATAAAGCCAAGCAACAGTACGATGCTGTAATCCCCAATTCGCTCCTATTAATCTTTTACAGCAGTAAAGTGCGTTGAAAGCTTTCACAGCTCTTTCTGCTACATTGTAGGTCCATAGTAACTTCAAGTCAAAGATAAGCCCTAACTACTTGACCCTCTGGCTCAATTCATTTTATACAGCTGCCAATCATTAGATCTTTTCGGACTATTGAGCTAATGGTACATAGTTATGTAAGAAAATCTTTTAAACCATATACCGACTCGGTTTTCCTCTCAGGAAACGCTTCGGTAAAACCGCCGTGTATGTCATTGGTGGAAATGCTGTCAAAACCGTGTCATTTGAAGGCGGTCCAAATTCTCGGAATCATAAAAAGCCTACTGGAGTTTAGTGGGATTAAATTGACGACCCTGACGCAACCCCCGTCAGGTTCGCCAATTTGTGCTTCGCCAAGTCGTGCTTCGTCATATGTGATAGCCCCTTCATAAGTCTTTTGATCGTCCGTCAACTTTTTGAGGACCAGCTTGGCGCACAGCTTTCACTTTATGAAATCATTTATTTTGATGATGTGCACAGGGTTACGGTTAATTAACATTCATTTTAGACATGGGTAACGCAGCGCTGCGCCGCGCAATTGCGTTGAAGCATTAGCCATGATACCACTGCGCTGGTATCGATCGAATGGGTACATACTATAGCCTGGGTATTTTAGGGTATTTTACATCGGAAAATTAGTAAATTCAAATGTGGGCTGCTCTCTCATACAAGCTTTTTCAATCATGTTTTTTTGAGTGAATCATAGCGTCATGGTATCAGCGCAATGCTACCAGCGCCGTATGTGAGTCCGAGAAACGCAGTGAGTATCACACATAGGCGAATGAGATCATGGTATCATAGCGCAATGGTATCAGCGCAGTACGCTAATACCACTGCTGACACACTGATACTGCACTGCAGTATCAGTGTATCAGCGCTTTAAAATTTGCTGCGTTACCCGTGTCTAATTCATTTTACCTTCAGTGTTCAAAAAACCATGCACACGAGTCACATTTTCGTCGCTGGGGCTGAAAATAGATTGTTAGTCAAATCCTCTTTAAATAACTTCAGTCATCTTGAAACTTGCAAAGACAATAGAGGAGAGTCGCCATAGGCTTCGTGAGTCAATTGAATCATATCTCATTTCATGATAATTTTACTCTTCATAGAACACACGACATTTTTAAGAGTAAAATTATAACACAATCAAGATCTATTGAGGAGTGGTAAATCAAAATTCGGATTTCTCCTACCATTAAAAACGAATATCAATTAAAATACAGTTTGATTGATGACCTCTAGCAAAAGTAACGCCTGAAATTAGTCACCGCACTCGTTGGCTAACATACATATACAAATTTAAATTCAAAATTTTCGCTCGAAAGAATGACCAGATAATGGAGACATGTCATGATATGTATACTCTCATCAAATCATCAAGACTGTCAAATTTGTCCACAGTTTTCCTTCACTGCTACTAACTTCTCTTCTGAGATTTAAGAAGTCAAACTAAAAAATTGTGAACGAAGTTTTAAGTTGGCAATCACCTATCCACGTTTCCACGAAATTAATTATGACTCATTAAAGATGACTAAACTTAACAACTATAGCCATAGAAAGTGGTCTGCTGCAACAGTTAGATTAAAGTGAAATGGTAGATCAGTTTTAATTTAGAAAAGTTATGCTCATAAGATGTGCCTAATCCAATTATTTAAACATATTTTTTTTTAACTTTTCCCGATCACTCAAATACATTTCATCTCCGCGTTTGTCTTCGTTGTTGCCTTCATCTTTTAAAGACTTCCTCAAAAACACTATACACATCAAATAAATAGTAAAAGCAATGAGCAGCATTTAAAATATCAATTCATTGAGTGTCATGAACACGGGACTTAAGATAATCGAGGTTCTAGTGATTTAATTTGATATGATTATTTGACAATATTATAATTTGATCTAGTGATTTTAATTTGAGTTTGTATTCCCGGATATTTGCTTTTCATACGTACGTGTGAATAAAGGGTGTCTAATTTTTTTAGCTAATTTAAAATTATTTCTTTCAACCCAATCCCACCAGACTTTTCAACAACGAAGAAATCTAAAAAGTATGCTTTGACAGAGTTCTAATTATTTTACTTGGTAATTTTGCTTGGTTTTGGTAAAATTTGCTATTAGCTGCGTATTTTTGCGCCTTTATCGAGAGCTGGTTAGGGTACTTAGCATTAAAAACAACAACAACTGGAACGGGATTGCTATTGCTTTCAATCCAACCCCAATAGAGGCGAAAAATACGTGCAAATTCTTGAATAATATATGGCTTCTTTAAACTTTTCGAAAAATTTCGATGCAGCATTGATTGCTTGATTATCTCTGCTGATGTATTTGTTTCAAGTTCCATTATTTTCAATTCGTCATAAATATTCCACAAAAATCAAGTCAAATCTGTCATGGCATTCAAAAATCTCAACGAAGCAACGGTATCCATTGTTGCAAAACAATAAAAAAATATTCAGCTCTTGGCATCGCGAATGCGTTTAAAGCTTTCTATCCAATTTTTGAATCTAGGTCTGCCGCTTCAATCCATAGAACAATACAATTATTCGTTGAACTTTGCCGCCATGTTTCCTCCCTACATAAATATTTAATGTTTGTGTGGTCTAACGGATACAGTACAGGCTTGGGTGTGTTCAATGTGCATGCTATAGCTGCTCCAAAAGCATAGCATAGCATCACTTTAGCAAGTGTCAAAATTCGCAGTAGCTAGGTGAAGCAGCTATGGATATTGGACAGCCAAGAGCTGCTATGTAGCAGCTCTTGTCTGTTACGTAGGTCGGTTTTTAAACAGTACAACTCAATAACAAATCTCTTCAGTTTTTGTTTAACTTGAATCTTTTTGCTTACTTGGATCAGCTAAACACTTGCCGTGCATTTTGGAAATTGTATTAAAATTGCGCGTTTTCAGCATACAGCTGCCCAAAAACCATTCAAATTTTCCAAACATATTCAAAACGTTTCACTTTTTCCTGGCTTTTGAAACCATATCTGTGAAAAAGAGCGAAAAAGAAACACTCAAAATTTGGTTGTACACGAATCAGCGTACCCGGCCTTTTGCGCTTCATACTCGGTTTCTAAAAACTCAAGATGAGTTGCGCTGTATAAAAGCGAACTTAAAACTCCGATTGAGCTGAAATGTTTAAAAGCCCGCATTTAGATTATTATAGCAGTATTTTCAAATTTCTTGCTCATCCTCTTTGTTACCAAAGCCCAAACACTCCTTTTTATTTCAACTTCTTATCGAAAATGAAGTTTGAACAATTGTCAGCTGTTTGCGCACGGCCATTTTGCCTTAGCTATTTTCTTGCTATCCTCCAAACTGCGAGCAACAAATAGCTGCTACCTTATCAGCTATTCCGGAATCTTGGACAGCCCGACTGTCAAATAGCAAGCATCAGAAAGTAGCTATTTCGTGACATTGGACAGCCAGAGCTGCTAAAATAGCAGCTAATAGCTGCTATAGCATGCACATTGAACACACCCCTTGTAGTGTCCAGCGTCCCCGGTTCAAATCACGATTTGGACGGGTTACCGCGCACCGAGCTTAACACCGAGCTTTGCAAGCTTAGCACCGAGCTCTGAACTAATCACTTCACTCTGGTGCACATTGATTGTAAATATGTGAAAGGCGCTCTCTACCAGCTTCCACCTCTAGATCCACTAACGGTTGCTGTGGAATTACTTTACATTACTTTAAAAGGAAGCGCTGTGGCGTACTTGGATTCTGATAACGGAATCAAAACTTTTTACTGGTATTTGAAAAGTCACCAATCAACGTCATATACTCGTAACTACACAATATATCACAAATTAATAGTTTCGTTGTTTAATATTTCAGCGAGGCTTGAAAGGATATCACAACACATTATTGATTACATCTTTATAAAATATGCTATCATAACACTCTTAAACATGCTATACACTATTATTCCACTGTTATAGTTTAACTAGTACATGACTTCATTTTTCAAGTTATCAAAAATTACATGTTACGAATCTGAGCCTCAAATTGATGTTTTGGTGCCTGTTTTCGTGTTATTACATCCAACCTTCAGAAGAAGTTCAATATTTTAACAGAAGATCGTCCAGAATATAATCCCCGTTTTGGTTATTTTTTACTGTCGCTTCCATTGTGGAATGTGAGTTTTGACCAATTCGTCAAAAACCTCAAGACCAGCTTTGTTGGTTCCGTAATAGGGTAGCTTCGAGAGTCTGCCAATCCATTGAGTAAGCTTTGGGTATTTTGCTGAGTCGATTGGCACGAACAGATTAAGAGAGGTAACTGTTGATAGGCATGATAAGTCCGCAACAGTCATTGTATTTCCAACGAGATAAGAATCGTTCACCAAGAATTGTTCCATGAAACCATAAGCTTCTTGAGATGCATCTATTGCCTTCTGGCTTAGCTCAGTTTCCTTTCGTCTGAACAAACTGGCCTGTAAATGCAATGTCATCAGTTGCAGAAAATTTGTTCAATGTAAATTTTAATCACTTACACCGATTTCTTTTTCTGCCAGAAACAGAACACCCGAATCAAAATGAAGCCGTTGATCGATCTTTGCTCGGGTTAGAAGGTCCTTAGGATACAACGAATCGTTCTTACCGTATTTACCAATAAGATACGTTGAAATCGCATGGCTATCCCAAACTATATCTCCGTTGTCGTCCAAAGTTGGGACAGTATGTTGAGGGTTCATTTTAAGATATTCTTCAGACAACTGTTCTTTCTGCAAAATATTGATGTCTTTGAACTCGACTTCGAGACCTATAGCCTTTGCAGTTAGAAGGACGCATCGTACTGGAGGGCTTAGGATAGTGCCGTAAACAATCGGTTTGCCCATTATGGAGATTTCTTTTCAAAATCAAAAAGCACAGAACTAGACTTAATTGATAGCCACCAACGCAAACTGAAGATTTCAGAATGATGGATTCAACATTTATACGATATTGAGTTCCACTATCTCCGTGGTTGAGTTACTAGCCAAGCGATTTGTTCTCTTCACTACTGGTATGGATAGATACCACACTAATACTTAAGTCTCGATTCTCTTGTGATCTTGCGGTTTATGACATAATGTAGGTGGCAATGAAACTCTGTACATGTAGTCAAACGCAGTAGCTACAGATAGGTGAGAACAGTGCCATAGATAATTGGTAACCAAACTTTATATGATATGGTCACTTAAGACGATGGAACATTGGCTCAAGTAAATTATTAAAGCCCCATTCATACGTAACATCATAAGTGCGGGCTAATGGAAGAATTTCGATCGCACGATCCAACGGTATTAGTAAATTTTCATATTGGAATCAAGTTTAAAATGGTCTCAATTTATATTTCAAGCATAATTCCGTTAGTGTTGCCACAGCCTAGTTCGAATTGTTTGTAATCACATGTGGGCACTAGGAGTAAGTAATCTACATTTTGCTATTGGAGACGAATAGAATGCGCCGAGATTAATTTGGCTTTAGAACCAACTTGCATATTAGCTACGCACATGGGAATCAAAGATAAACTCACATAGTATCACGATGGTGTCATAGTGTTGGCTTTTGGAGGAATCACTCAGTATCAAATAGAAGCTTGTGTTGCTTTAACATTGGGAATATTGTCTACATTATCGGCTTGACTAGCAATTGCTACGAGGGGTGAATCAGCTAATTTTGTTCAATTGGAACGCCAGGTGCATTTATATTGAAGAATAAAGTATTTTTATCATAATCTAATTGAGTACATCAATGAGTAGACTAATGAGTAGATTATGTACATGCATACATCAATCTGATATTGGTCATAAATATGTAGCTGCAAAGCTGGAAAAGAGTTTCTATTGCTGTATTAAATCAAGGAGAGCTTATGTAGACGAATCTGATACACATTCAGTTGAGAAGTTTTATTTATCTCTGTTAAATGAATTCGTAATACTACTATATTTGCACTAGTGTTTGTCCCGTCTTACAAATGGAAAAATGACGGATCACACGATTTCATTAGCTAGAATAGATATTTGTTTGGTAAAGTGTGTACTTGGGCGGCGTATTCTTATGTTTATCTCATCTAACATAACAAGCCTTTTATAATTACTTTTTTTATAATTACTCGTTTAGTTTTGGGTAGTCGGAAATCATGGTGACTTGCTAATTTGGATGACCAACAAAAAATTATACAATACTGTGTATCATTTTTCACTTCTTGAACCGGTAAGATACCGAAGAGAAAATGCAGGGATAAAAGTTTCATAGATGAGTCAATTGCATTCCTGCCTTACCGCACACTAGCAGATGGGGCATTTCACGTGAAGCGGACAAGGAAAAAAAGTTGAGGCTCTGGATTTCATTCATATTGTGCATAATGGTACTTCCAGAGGATATGAACGTGGATACACAATTTTTTTTTCATGATGTTTAGTTGCCGAGCTATGGGCTTTTGAATAATTTACAAAATTGATAAAAGGTTTTTTGGAAGCAGATTCTGAGACTCGAAAAAAAAATCTGAAAAACATTAAATATAATGATTTGTACAGAAAATGAACTGTTCTTTTTAATTTTGAAATTAGATTTGAAATACAAGTTTTTTCCTGTGTAAAACCGGAAGCAAACACTTCAACTCGTTATTTCAATAATTTTGACCAGATTAATTTTGATTACTTTATTGATTATTATATTGATTATTTTATTGATTATTTAATTGTATGATAAAAGTTTTAGAATGGGATGGCCAGTAGTTTAGGAGGTAGGTGAATTTCAATACATAAAAGTTGTATGAAGTGTGGTACCAATACCTCCTGGAGGAAGTACGGGCCGTCAGGCTACGTAATCGTTGTCGCTGTGACGTAATGGGTGAAGGAAATTTTGACATTTCCACGAGGCAGTGCCGATATACACCGAGATTTCACTTGCGGCGTTTTAGCTAAAATATAAATATAACGTTAGTTTTTTGTGCGTGGACGCGCTATAATAATAATATTTAGTCATAGCTTGCATTTCGTATCAATTAATTGTATCGACAGTAAATCGACACGAAACATCACATAACCTAACACCAAACGATAAACATTTCGTAGCGAAGTTTTCCATTTATACCGCACGCACCGCATTAATTTGTGTTTTAGCACTAGCACTGTTCTGCAAATCTCACTTCGTTTTCACTTAACTCACTCCAACACAGCCTGTACAATTTACGATTTCCCGCGGACGTCCCATAAGACTGCGTGTGTTTTTCAAGACATTTTGGTCTATTGCTGTGACGTCATCATTCTGCATGACGGCCCGTACTTCTAGGAGGCATTGGTGGTACCGACAGCTTGCTTTTTTTCGTTGTCCACTTCATGTGAATTGCCTTGCCCCAGATATCAACCAATTATTCTATCAATTTGAGCCACAAACTCAAAGAAACGCGTGCTTTTAAGATTGACCATAAGTCTGAAGAGGACTGAAAAATTAAATCTTAGCATACAATTTCAAATTTTACAATTAACGATGAGGGTAAGATGAGGGTAACCTCGATAACAAAAAGTTCAAAGGCAACGTTGAGTCCAGTTTGATTCGTATAATTTAGCTAAGATGGATTTAAAGAATCAGTTTTTTCCTTGATTTGTTTCTTTTATCAGCTTTGGAAGTTTGAGCTAATATTGCATATGAAGACAGAGATTGGGACCACACAGACTAAATGCATACTTAAATTATTTTGCTCCCCATAAAATTATTATTAATATCTAATCTCATCTTACTTAGACTCTGCTTATAACATCGGGATTTTTTTTTGTTGCTTCAAGCAAATCATACTTTCGTTATCAGTTTTACTTCGAATTTTAAATAAAGAGAGGAAATTTTCTCTACCGTTGACGAAACGGCTTTGGCTTTTTCAACAAGTACATGACGAAAACTCCGTATACTGTACTTAGTTCGCTCGTAAGGGTTTTGATCGTGTTCTTTTTCTATATTTTCATATAACTGTGAAGAATAGTTACTGCTATATTTACAGCTATCGAAAGTCTTATTTATTAATGAAATTCTATTTAAATCTTGATGTTTCAAGAAACCAACACAGCCACAGGTTTGCCTACATATTTACCGAAATTCTACTAAAGATCAATAGATACTGTGCGTTTCATTTTGGTCTGATGATCCAGTCGTGAGTTCTCGCGACCACAAATTTTGGGTGCTATTATGATAGGTTTTCTGGGAGGGATGATCACTTCAAATTGATGGGGTGAAAAAGCCTCAAACTCACATATAATTTGCATTTGGTTTCTAATACGGGATTTCTTCCAGAAGACAACTTAATTTTCATGTGCCTGCTGCAAATCACACAGTTTCATTCCTAATGAGCCTAAATTTGGTAATGATCTCACGACTTTGTAGGAAGCAAAACAAATTCTCTGCTTACTAACACCTACAGTCCGCGAAATAATTATATCGGGCAAAGAGAATACGGGGAAAATTATTTGCTGGATACTGATTCGAAAAATAATAATTTAGTTTTATATTTCATGCAATGATAGCAAAAACAACAGCGGATTTATTTTCAACTATTTAATTTTTTTTGTAGCCAGGAAGATACAATATTTCAAATTATGAACGAAATAATTATAACGGACAAATCACATAAAAATGTTTATAAGTATTTTATTTCAAAAATTAAAAACAATAATTAACACCAAATGAAATCTTAATAATCTATGGGGCTTCTCCCTTATTTTGTATCACTTTGCATACACGACGGGGCATGGAATTAACAAGGGGTTGAAGAACAGATGTTTCAATTTGATTCCATTCCTTTAAAATGACCGTTTTTAGCTCTAATATGGTGTCAAACTGACGACCTTGTCAATAGACTTGTTGTGATAAGATACTCCATAGATTTTCCATGCGGTTCAAATCAAGGCTTATAGCAGGCCACTTTAATAGCGGTATGTTCCGGGACTCAAAAAAAAAAGTTTCGTGAACGTCGCAGAGTGTATAGGTGCGTTGTCTTGCTGAAACAGTCAGTCGTCTCTTCATAGATCTTCTGCAAAAGTGATAAACACGTCGTCCAAGAGTTCAACATACTTAGGTGAGTTCATTTTATGTGAAATAAAACAAACTTCAGACTTTCCCCGAGAGCCGAATGCAGCCCATATCATGAGAGAACCTCCTTGAAAGTTCCTTCTATGACACGTTTGCCGTTCTTTACGGAAATCTCTCCAATATCCATGACAGCCATCAGGCCCGTCTAAATTGAATTTTTTTTCATCACTAAATATGACAGAATCCCATTCAATTGCCCAAAATTTATATCGTTCAGCAAATTCTAAACGTGCAGGTTTATGACGTGGCAGAAGCCTTGGAATTTGCAAGCGATTTCCATATATAACATTTTCACTATTCTTCAGAATCTGCTGAGCCCTTCGCGTAGTGATGGGAAGATTCAATTGAAACCGTATTTGTGAGGGACTTCGCTTTTTATTAACAGCCAGCCGTTTTATCTCTCTTTTAGACCTCTCACTGACTTGAGACGGACAACCTGATCTCTTGATTTTGGCGTAATTTTCGGGATTTTTCAAGAAATTATTCACCGTACTTTTGTCCCTGTTCAGCTTTTCGCCTATTCTTCTGATTGTTGTCTCATAATTCCTGTAAGCTAAAATTTTAGCCCGCTCTTCAGCAGTCGATTTTTTCCACCTTGGCATTTTTATTGATTCGAACTGTAATTTGCAAAATTGCAAGTGTAAATGCTAATCTTCGTTCGTAGGCTGCGTATACCTTTTTGAACTAACTAGTCTTATAAATCTAGACGAATTATGAATTTTGTACCTAGAAAATATATAGTTCACGTACAACTGTCCACTATATTTATTTCGCACTAGCAATTTGGGCTTCTGAACAAAATTAAACACCAGCTGACTACAACGAAAAATTAACAAGTAGACTAAAGTGCCGTTACATTGCGTTCGCTTACAAAAATGACATGACGTCATCACAAATAGTGTGAGACGATTCATTTTCTCAGAAATGCCTAGTGATAGTTTGTATGTTATAATTATTTCGCGCACTGTAGCACACGCATCTAGCTGAAAATTTCCGAAACTATTTCATTGCCAAGCTTATAACATGATCAATTTCCACTTCGCAGATTTATTTTTGTCCAAATGTCTTATTTCCATAGAAATAGAGAGGTCTTCAAAAAGTTATTCAAATACTCGCTGTCGTGAAAGGGTTGAGGAAATTCTACTTTTAATACCTTTTTACAGTTTTTTCTCCATCAGGTGACATAATCAACTGTTTTGAATATAAATGTAAGAAAATTTTAATTTTTTCAAAATTTGTATTAGTTTATTTGATTAATTTAATCTGATTGAATTTTTTTCTAGCTTTCAAAATCAAACATTTTAATTCAAAGACCACTTTTTCCTTTTGGAGCTAGACATTTTTTAACTTGGCAGACTTCAATATTTAGACGGAAAAATAGTAATAAAGAGTAATAATAGTTTAAAAAAATAAGTTAAAAAACAAATAAGAAGGTGATAAGCTTTTAATGGTAGTTAAGTAAGAAAAGCTTTTAAACCATGCAGCCTAAATAAAAGGCTGAGGTGAGGGTTAGATTGAAAAACTGTAGAACTGTACAGATTACCCTCGAAATATACCTGTAAAGAAAAATCCGTCACAGATTGAAATATATCTAGCTTCTGAAAGGTCATTAAAATAAAATATTTAGTTTACTTGCTTTCTTCAGATTCGAGCCAGTTTGTAAGAGAATTTTAAGACAAGTTATGTTCCAAAATTAATATAATAAAAAATATAAAAAGTAATATGTAAGTGTTGTAGTGAAGAAAAATTATTCACGATATGGCAACAAATGTTTAAAAAACTTCTAAGTACTCTTATCATGAATCTACATATTTTCCCCGTCGAATTTCCCATGCACTTTAAGCGCCCTGGAAGGTATCGTTCAGACCGGTTGTAACGGCTGCTTAGATCGTCTAAAGCCAATGACACACACGGCGGTTTACCGAAGCGTTTCCCCTCGAGAAAAAACGAGTCGGTTTATTTGTGCATTACAAACCACAGTGTGTGTCATCACAATGCTAAAGTAATGCACGACAATACCGACTCGGTTTTCCTCTCGGTAAACGCTCCGGTAAAACTGGCGTGTGTGTCATTGGTCCGAATGCTGTCAAAACCGTGTTATTTGAAGGCGGTCTAAATTCTCGGAAACACAAAAAGCCTACTGGAGTCAAGCCGGATCTGTAGGAGAGGGTGGCGTCAGGATCACCAATTTGTACTTCGCCAAGTGTTGCTTCGTCATTTGTGATAGCCCGTTGATAGGTCTTTTCATCGTTCGTCAACTTTTTGAGGACCAGCTTGGCGCACAGCTTTCGCGTTGTTGTGATGATGTGAACAGTTGCTAGGTTTAAGGTTAATTGTAAAGTTTATTGCCTTAACATTCATTTTACATTCAGTGTTCACACGAGTCACATTTTTGTCGCTGGGGCTGAAAAGGGATTGTTAGTCAAATCCTCCTTAAATAACGTCAGCCATGTTGAAACTTGCAAAGACAATAGAGTAGAGTCGCCGTAGGCTTGCTGAGTCAATTCATTCATATCTAATTTCATGATAATTTTACTCTTAAAAGAACACATGACATTTTTAAGAGTAAAATTATAATGAGAATCTCAAGATCTATTGAGGAGTGGCAAATCAAAATTCGGATTCCTCCTACCATTAAAAACGAATATCATTTAAAATACAGTTTGGTTTATGACGTCCAGAAAATGTAACGCCTGAAATTAGTCACCGCCCTTGTTGGCTAATATACATATACAAATTTAAATTCAAAATTTTCGCTCGAAAGAATGTCATCAAATCATCAAGACTGTCAAATTTGCCCATAGTTTCCTTTCACTACTACTAACTTCTCTTCTGAGATTTAAGAAGACAAACTAAAAAATTGTGAACGAAGTTTTAAGTTGGCAATCACCTATCCAAGTTTCCTCGAAATTAATTATGACTCATTAAATATGACTAAACTTAACAACTATAGCCATAGAAAGTGGTTTGCTGCAACAGTTAGATTAAAGTGAAATGGTAGATCACTTTTAATTTAGAAAAGTTACGCTCATAAGATGTGCCTGATCCAATTATATAAAACAAAATTTTTTAACTTTTCCCGATCACTCAAATACGTTTCATCTCCGCGTTTGTCTTCGTTGTTGCCTTCATCTTCTAAACACTTCCTCAAAAACACTATTTTGCACCTGTTCTTAAAAAAACGGACCGAAATCAAATAAATAGTAAAGAAATCTGCGGTCAAAAAGCAATGAGAAGAATCTAAAACTATCAATTCATTGAGTGTGATGAACACGGGACTTAAGATAATCGAGGTTTTAGTGATTTAATTTGATATGATTATTTGATAATATTATTATTTCATCTAGTGATTTTAATTTGAGTTTGCATTCCCGGATATTTGTCTTTCATACGTGCACCATTATCATTTCCTTAGTCAATGCAACTAGTAAGGGATGTCTAATTTTTTAGCTAATGTAAAATTATTTCTTTCAACCCAATCCCACCAGACTTTTGAACAACGAAGAAATCTAAAAAGTATGCTTTGACAGAGTCCTAACTATTTTACTTGGTAATTTTGCTTGGTTTTGGTAAAATTTGCTATTAGCTGCGTATTTTTGCGCCTCTATCGAGAGCTGGTTAGGGCATTAGCATTGAAAACAGCAACACGCGGAACGGAATTTTTATTGCTTTTGATTCAATCTCGACAGAGGCGCAAAACACGCGCACATTTTCGAATGATATATGGCTTCTTTATACGTTTCAAAAAAATTCGTTGTAGCAGGGTTCGCAAGAAGCTCGAGTAGCTCATTTTGATTATCTCTGGTGATATATTTGCTTCGTGTTTGATTGTTTTCAATTCGTTCTAAATATTCCACAAGAATCAAAAATCTCAACGAAGAAAAGGTATCCATTGTTGCAAAACAATAAAAAAAATTTGAGCTGGCTATCAAATTTTTGACTCCAGGTTTGCCGCTTATTACAGTACAATTATACGTTTAACTGTGCCGCCATATTTCCTCCCTATATGAATATTTAAAGTTTGTGTGGTCTAATGGATACAGTACAGGCTTGTAGTGTGTAGCGTCCCTGGTTTAAATCCAGATTCGGACGGGGGCCGCGCTCCGAGCTTACCGTAACTCTGAACTAATTACTTCACTCTGGTGCACATTGATTGTAAATATGTGAAAGGCGCTCTCTACCAGCTTCTACCCCTAGATCCACTAACGGTTGCTGTGGAATTACTTTACATTACTTTAAAAGGAAGCGCTGTGGCGTACTTGGATTCTGATAACGGAATCAAAACTTTTTACTGGTATTTGAAAAGTCACCAATCAACGTCATATACTCGTAACTACACAATATATCACAAATGAATAGTTTCGTTGTTTAATATTTCAAATTAGCGAGGCTTGAAAGGATATCACAACACTTTATTGATTACATCTTTATAAAATATGCTATCATAACACTCTTAAACATGCTAAGCACTATTATTCCACTGTTACAGTTTAACTAGTACATGACTTCATTGGCAAGTTATTGCTTGTTTTTCAAGTTATCAATAATTGCATGTTACCAATCTGAGCCTCAAATTGATGTTTTGGTGCCTGTTCTCGTGTTATTATATCAAACCTTCAGAAGAAGTTCAATATTTTAACAGAAGTTCGTCCAGAATATAATCCCCGTTTTGGTTATTTTTTACTGTCGCTTCCATTGTGGAATGTGAGTTTTGACAAATTCGTCGAAAACCTCAAGACCAGCTTTGTTGGTTCCGTAATAGGGTAGCTTCGAGAGTCTGCCAATCCATTGAGTAAGCTTCGGATACTTTGTTGAATCGATTGGCGCGAACGGATTAAGAGAGGTAACTGTTGATAGGCATGATAAGTCCGCAACAGTCATTGTATTTCCAACGAGATAAGAATCGTTCGCCAAGAATTGTTCCATGAAACCATAAGCTTCTTGGGATGCATCTATTGCCTTCTGGCTTAGCTCAGTTTCCTTTCGTCTGAACAAACTGGCCTGTAAATGCAATGTCATCAGTTGCAGAAAATTTGTTCAATGTAAATTTTGATCACTTACACCTATTTCTTTTATTGCCGGAAACAGAATACCCGAATCGAAATGAAGCCGTTGATCGATCTTTGCTCGGGTTAGAAGGTCCTTAGGATACAATGAATCGTTCTTACCGTATTTACTAATAAGATACGTTGAAATCGCATGACTATCCCAGACAATAGCTCCGTTGTCGTCCAAAGTTGGGACAGTATGTTGAGGGTTCATTTTAAGATATTCTTCAGAGAAATTTTCCTTCTGCAAAAGATTGATGTCCTTGAACTCGACTTCGAGACCTATAGCCTTTGCTGTTAGAAGCACACATCGTACTGGAGGACTCAATAGAGTTCCGTAAACAATCGGTTTGCCCATTATGGAGATATCTTTTCAAGCTCAAAAAGCACAGAACTAGACTTAATTAATAGCCACCAACGCAAACTGAAGATTTCAGAATGATTGATTCAACATTTATACGACATTGAGTTCCACTATCTCTGTGGTTGAGTTACTAACCAAGCAATTTCTTCTCTTAGCTACTAGTATGGATAGATACCACACTAATACTTAAGTCTCGATTCTCTTGTGATCTTGCGGTTTATGACATAATGTAGGTGACAATGAAACTCTGTACACGTAGTGAAACGCAGATAGGTGAGAACAGTGCCATAGATAATTGGTAATCAAACTTTATATGGTCACTTGAGACGATCGAACATTGGCTCAAGTAAATTCTTAAAGCCCCATTCATACAAGTAAATTCTTAAAGCCCCATTCATACGTAACATCATGCGTGCGGACTAATGGAAGAATTTCGATCGCACGATCGAACGTTATTAGTAATTTTTCAAATTGGCATCAAGTTTCAAATGGTCTCAATTTATATTTCAAGCGTAATTCCGTTAGCTTATTTCGAATTGTTTGTAATCACACGTGGGCACTACGGGTAAGTAATTTACATATTGTTATTGGAGGCGAATAGAATCCGCCGAGATTAATTTGTTTTTAGAACCAACTTGCATATTAGCTACACACATGGGAATCAAAGATAAACTCACATAGTATCATGATGGTGTTATAGTGTTGGACTCAGTATCAAATAGAAGCTTGTGTTGCTTTATGAAGATAACGTTCGGATTATTGTCTACATTATCGGCTCTACGAGTAACTGCTACGTGGGGTCAATCAGCTAGTTTTGTTCAATTGGGGAGACAGGTGCATTTACATTAAAGTATTTGTATCATCTAAATGAGTACATCAATGAGTACATCAATGAGTAGATTAATGAGTAGATTATGTACATGCATACATCAATCTGATATTGATCATAAATATGTCGTTGCAAAGCTGGAAAAGAGTTTCTATTGCTTTATTGAATCAAGGGAAGCTTGTGTATACGAATCTGATACGCATTGAGTTGAGAATTTTTATTTATCTTTGTTGAATTAATTCGTAAGACAACTAGATTCGCACTAGTGTTTGTCCTATCTTACAAATGGAAAAATGGCTGGTCACACGATTTAAATAGCTAGAATATATATTTATTTGGTAAAGTGTATACTTGGGCGGCGTATTCTTATGTTTATCTCATCTAGCATGACAAGCTTTTTAAGTTAATAATAATGACTCGTTTAGTTTTGGGTAGTCGAAAATCACGGTGACTAGCTAATTTGGATGACCAAGATAGAATTATGCAGAGTATTTGTCACTTCTTCAACCAGTACAATACCGAAGCGAAAATACAGGGATAAAAGTTTCATCGTTGAATCCATTGCATTCCTGCCTTACTGCACACTTGTAGATATCAACCACGCATTCGAAGCGTTTCCCGAGGGAAAAACCGAGTCGGTTTAGTTGTGCATTACCCGAGATTCGGCCAAACCACGGTGTGTGTCATCAAAATGCTAAAGCTATGCACGACTATACCGACTCGGTTTTCCTCTCGGAAAACGCTTCGGTAAAACTGCTGTGTGTGTCGTTGGCCTAAATGCTGTAGAAACCGTGTCATTTGAAGACGGTCTAAATTCTCGGAAACACAAAAAGCCTACTAGAGTCAAGGCGTATCTGTAAAGGGTTGCGTCAGCGTCGCCAATTTGTGCTTCGCCAAGTCGTGCTTCATCATTTGTGATAGCCCAATCATAGGTCTTTTAACCGTCCGTCAACTTTTTGAGGACTAGCTTGGCGCACAGCTTTCACATTATGAAATCTTTTGTTGTGATGATGTGCACAGTTGCTAGGTTAAGGTTTATTGTCTTAACATTCATTTTAAATTTAGTGTTCAATAAACCATGCACACGAGTCACATTTTCGTCACTGGAGCTGAAAAAAGATTGTTAGTCAAATCCTCTTTAAATAATTCAGCAGTCTTGAAATTTGCAAAAGCAATAGAGTAGAGTCGCCGTAGGCTTCCTGAGTCAATTGATTCATATCTCGTTTCATGATAATTTTACTCTTAAAAGGACACACAACATTGTTAAGAGTAAAATTATAACGAGAATGTCAAGACCTATTAGTGGTAAATCAAAATTCGGATTTCTCTTACCATTAAAAACGAATATCAATTAAAATACAGTTTGATTGATGACCTCCAGAAATTGTAACACCTGAAATTAGTCACAGCACTCGTTGATTAATATACATACATACATCATACATGCAATATATTTTTAGTGGTTAGCTCACTCTTTTAGCGATGAGATGCTCATGAGATGATTGCTCTTTTAAACGAATCATTCTCATGAGTTATTGCTTCTCAAATTCAATGTGAATTCACAGTGATGTACTGATAATGAGTTGAAATATATTGGCATAATTTTAATTCAATCGCTAGTAAGGGTCCCGCACTTGATACTTCAAACAGCATTCTTATGTATTTCTAACTCATTCGCGACTGAAAGTACTCTTCTGATTTCCAAGAGCAAAGTTATTCCACAACAACCCTTGTCGGGTCTAGGGGTTAAAGCTGGTAAAGAGCTTTATGCACAAATTTGCAATCAATGTGAATACGAATTTAGAATGATTAGTTCCACAACTCACTTTACCTCAATAGAACTGAGGGCATAAAAGTTTATCCGCTGTCGTTATCGTAATATGTTGCGTTGTGAATTCGAAAAATTAACAATGTTGTTGCGGTTGCTTGGCGGTCTCAAGACGATGTTTAGATTCAATTTTCACCACTCACAGAAATATGGCCTGAAGTAAATTAGTTTGTTGAATTTGATCTATCAAGTGTCGTTAGATAAAGCTGTGTTTAATTAATCACAACGGTAAGTTACCGTAGATTTGACCAACATATGAAGCACAGAGGTGGCAGCTAATTTTAAATTGATATATTTATATCCTTATATGATGCATCATGTTATTCAGTAATTTAACAGCAAATCAAATTAGATTGCGAAAAGTTTATGTAATTCGGTGGGTGTAGAAGTTGGTCTTTCACTGAGAATTCACCCATTGTCTTGTCGCGCCCAATGTGGGAATACTAAATATAACCAAGCATCTACTTAGTCTCAAGTTTTATTTGGATAAATTTTGAACGTGAATTGGATTGTTTGAATAACGATGTTCTCATCATTATTAAGTCAATTGATTTGGCAACAAAATCTCCCGAATTTTGTTTTGAGTTTCCACGTTTCATAATGGCTAAAAAATAAATGAAAATAAGAGATATAAATTATTTTTCAAGGCTACAAATCATTGTAGTTTGATAATATTTTTCAAGCATACCAGTTAAAGACTATGTGTATTTATGAAATTACAATCGAGCTGGTTCTTACATCACATCAGAGCAGCGGCGGCTCTACGATTGAGACCTATACTACCGTGCTAAGAAAAAAAGTCTTAAGCGCTTATCGCAATTTTTGGGTTAATTTCATGCTTTAATAGAGTGAGTTGCCAATTTTATTACATTGTGTCAATTCTCTGAAAACTACAAAAAATGGAGCTATGACTTTTTAACTTAGGACGGCAGTGCAGGATTTAGCTTTACAATCCAAATCACGTCCAAATGAAAAAAGTTCAGAGCTAGATGAACTCAAAGCTCAACGGGCAGTTTCTCTTGAGAACGTGGATCCAAACTAAGGTCTCCATACACTAAAACCCAGTTCTATAAGCATTACACTACGCGAGTTTACTTTTGATTTTTTCCAAAGAACTACGAAAAGTTGATTTAATGACGTTTATTTTTACACTAAAACTATGATCACATTGACTACGCAAAGCTATTTAGCTACCCTCCAACAGCGTTTTAAATGCTTCTTTAACCTTTTCAATGCCTTTTCCATTTGCTTCTTCGTAATAAGGTAACGAATACATGCGCTGGAGCCAACTTGCCAGTTGAGGAAATTTCGCCTCGTCGACTGGTAGTTTAAGAGTTATTGTCGATAAGGTACTAAGGATTGCGAAATCAGCTAGAGTCAGAGTAGGTCCTACCATATAGGAACTATAACCCAAGAATTTTTCTAAGAAATCATAAGCCTCCAGCATAGCCGTCTCAGCTTGTTTTGCTTTCTCATCGTTGTGTTCTCTCATGGCGATCTAGGAAAATGAAAACGGCTTAAACTGCATGTTGGATTCGTTGTTTGAAATTCCACTTACTACGATGCCCTGCATACGAGGAAACAAGGTCCCGCTGTCGAAATGCAGCCGTTGGTTTATGACAGCTCGCGTGAATAAGTCCTCTGGGTAAAGATCATTATTTTTGGCATACTTGCCCACGAGGTAAGCAGCGATTGCATGACTGTCCCATAGATACTTTCCTCCCTCCTCTAGTGTTGGCACTGTGTGTTGTGGATTCATCTTCAAGTACTCCTCAGTTTTGTTTTCTCCGAGGAAAGGATTGACCTCTTTTATTTCAAAATCCAAACCGATAGCGTGTGCAGTTAATAGAACACAACGGAACGGTGGGCTTACTTCGATTCCGTATAAAATTGGTTTAGACATAATAATATATACACAGTGATTTTTATGCTATTCCCTCAAATTGACTTGTAAGACTGACACTCACTTTTAACGCAAGGTATTTTCTGGCTATTACTGTAGGCTTATCAAGTCGTTCGTCTTGATATGATATGCTATCGGACTTAGAGATAATATTCTTAGCCGATGCTATGGTTTAAAGTTTAGTGCGTGAATGAAATTTCGTAATCAATACGAATGACTTCATTTCAATATCGATCAAAATGGATGTGTTGTACAATACTATGGAGAGTTAAGATCATGTATTTGGTCTTTCCCATATTGCATCAAGCATTTATTTTTTTAATGTCGCAATGTATTATGGCATATACTGACCAACACATCACATCATTTTGCTGTTTTCTGAAGTATGTATTGACCCAAGTTTATTGAGTATTTCGATAGCTATCGACAACAATATTTTGCGGAGTTTGAATATGCACTAGATATTATAATTGGTTTTAGAATAGCTCTATAATTTTATTAATCAAAGCTGGATTATTTAGTTATATTATGTAATTCTTGTTAACACTCCTCCTTTCGTATAACAAGCGTAGCTTACTTTGAATAGGATAAAAAAATCAAGAAATATATAATATTTTTCTATTATATTTTTTGGAGTCTGTTCTACAATTTTTTTCATTGTCAAATTTTCAATTTAATTTGCAATTTGAAGATTATCAGGATATGTAAATAAATTTATCTTTCATATAAATTATATAATTTCCACTATATTATAAATTTTTGTTGAATTTGATTTGTAGGATAAAGTGAATTTATGCAGGAGAAGAAGTATTATTCGCTCCATAGTGAACTATGTTCACAGTTATGATAATTTTAAGTCCATATTTAGCGAATGCCAGTCAACTAAATAAATAGTTAATAAAGCTTAGTGTATTGCAATTCACATATCGTCGGGTGTACGACAAAACCATGAATGTGCTAAAATGCTATTTCGAGTAAAATCAATTTGAAAATTTGACGTAATATTATAAATCAGTTTTAAAATATAAGAAACATTTTTTTTTAATTAAGGAAGATAATATTCTAATACTATTCCGTTACACTAAAACAATGGATCTGCACATTCATGATTTTGGTGTAACGCATTTGGCAAATACTTAGTTTTTAGGTAATTCATAAAATTGAAATTTTGACTTTGTGTAGGCATAAAATGGAATTTTACATTTCCGGTTTTGGCAAATTGTTTGTATAAAAATTCCGCGTACAGTGACATGAAAAACTGAAAATCACCAAAAAAGCACATTCATGGTTTTGGCGTACACCCGACGATATGTAATCGTATTTACCAAGATGTTTGACTACTAGCCGTTGCGGTTCTGTAGGCTGAAGTTGGTAGAGCATTCTTTTCATACTTCACTGGTTCACTTTGTCTCTGATTTACGATCATAGTTGATTTTTTATAGGTGAATTCAAACCTAAAGCTACGCACGCTATCAACAAACATTCTAACTAATATCGGCTACAAAATATAGCTTAGGGCAATAATATACAACAGAGACATGAAAATGGTTGCCTAGTTTTTTGATACATGCTCAATCATCTATTCAAGATTAAGATTAACTGTTAGGCAGCGGCGGCTCTACGTATGGGGCTAGTGGGGCTTAGCCCCACCATCTTTTTTCATTCCAATATATAAAGAAACTAATCTGTATTTCAATTATTACAAACTATAAAAATACAAACTATATAAATTTTAGTGAATCAAATTATCCAAATATTTCATTCGCCTACTGTTTTTAAAATTCATTCATGTCTCGTCTCTATCAAAATTTGTATTTCCTTGCACAAACTCGTATGTATACAATTCAAGAGAACTTACTTCGCATATACAATATGCGCGCGATGCTCTTTTCATATTCTCTTTCCATATTCTGTTCCACATGCAATGTACGGCGGGCTAAGTTAAACTAGCCCCAAAAAAGAGAGGAAACGAATGAAAAATTTCAATGAGCGCAACGTGTGTGCATGTCATACGCAATGACCGAAAGAGTAACCAATGGGCTAAGTCCCAAAATTAATCTTACATTGGTATATCGCTTGTTCGTCGTTCGCTAACTGAATGAATAGTGTGTGTAGTACCGGTGGGTTAAATTAAGCTAATAAGTTTTTGTAATTGAAGGGGAAATGATGGTTTTGCTTTTACAGTGCGTGTTGATAGTTCTGTACGTATGAATTTTATACAATATAATCGATCTTTAATTTTTAGTGACTTTTTAATTTGAATTTTTTTAGTGACTTTTTAATAAAATATTGTGTCAGACCAATCAATATTTATATTTTATAATGTTTTATATTTATATTTTATAATGTTTTAGATTCACGCGGTAAAATCGCTATTCTTGGGTTTGATTTATTAATTCAATTAGAAATAGTTTGAAATTAAGACAGCCTAATCATAAAGAATGAAGGGCGAAAAAATACTTCCATATATGATCCTAATTTTATAAGATACATACATAAGTTTGAGATATAATTATAATCCAGAACCAGCCAAAATTAATATATAATGATGAAATATTCTGAATTTGTCATCTACATCTGAATTATAAAGCTTTTTTTTTTTTAAAGATAATATGTTTTCTTCTGTTCCCAAACAAATAATTTAATTCAAATACTTTTTGTCAATCCACTTATAACTATAGATTCTGAAAGATGATTTAGCAATGAAAAGAATATTAAATATTTTGGGACTTTTAATTCAGTAAAATGAGTCAAAATAATTTTAATTGTTTAGCAGTATTATCTATTAGAAAACACATGCTGAAAATTTCAATGAACAGGTGATAGATTTGTTTGTTCAGGAGAAAAATAGGCGCATAGAATACCTATATAATAAGTAAAAGCGAATACTTAGTAGAATTTTCCCGGACGAATTTTTTGCTGATTTGACTTATATATGCATATTATTTTTTTTTATTTTAACCATTTTATATATATATATATATATATATATATATATATATATATATATATATATATATATATATATATATATATATATATATATATATATATATATATATATATATATATATAATACTGGTGGAATACACCTAAAAGTTGAATTTTCTGTGTAAGAACACCTATTGTCGGCGAAAATTGATCAGCGCTCTAAGTGCCGTTCCCCTTGGCTGGAATGAAATACTGCTAAGAAATTCCAATATAAGCAAGTCCTAGTCCTTGTAGGCTAGCCCCACTCACATTGATTACCACGAGCCGCCACTGCTGTTAGGCCCTGTTTACACATGCATCCATGTATTTGAACCGGTTTTTTAGAAGGCAGGAGTGACGTGGAAGAGGGCGGATAAGTTTATTTGCACTTTTACTTCACTCCCGCCTTATAAAAAAACCAGCGTAAGCGCATGGACGCATGTGTAAACAGAGCCTTAGATGTTTTATCAGAATACCTATCAGAATACCTTTGAAAGCTAAAAGAAGCAAGGGATGCACCTAGATCATTTTCACCGATTTATCCAACCTTATTTCAATGCTTGTGGGGATATCGCCTCCTCTATCTTCAGCATCATCAGCAGAGTCATTGGCATGACTTACTTTTCGTCTACTAACTATTTTTTGATCCTGACTATGATATGCTTGATCTTGGCAATCTGGACCTAGTTGGCTTCGGATGCTATTGCAACAGTGTGCTCATAGCCAGCTTTATGTTAACATTATCATTTCTCTCCATATAAAATGGAGATAAGTGAATCTCGAAAAACGCTCTGAGATTCGTATCCATTAAGGTTGGGTGTAGGCTCCATTAAATTGAGCTCCTAAGTAGTACCGATCCGGCCTTATCACTTTCTCCCATAAAGACTTGTGCCAATCCTCACATACTTTGCCATGGAGTCCTTTTGGTGACTAAAAATTCGAGGTAAGGTAACTAATCTGAGTTTGAGCTCCTTGGATCGATGTTTAACACAATCAGACAAATCAAAAACATCCCATCTGACAGTTATCGTATAGAAGTCTCATATCCCATTCAAACCTTTTGCTTCTCTTTTCAAGGCTGTGGGTAATTCTTCAGGAAGTTATTTCAATGATAGAGAAAACGCTTTTAAACGGATTGCTTCACTGTCAACTTAAGGAAGGTTTAGGAGACATTGTCTGAAACCAACAAAAAGGCCCTTAATGGACAAAACTAAACAGAAGAACTGTAGTTCAGGCTCTCCAAAATGGGCTGCTCAGGAACCGCAAAGTCAGTCCTCCCAGTGACAGTCAAAAAAATAAAAGAAATCCCAACCAGAATAAATCGACCGTTCATTAAAATTACCTAGGAGGTTCTGGTAAGGACAGTTATCAACACAAGCAAGAGCAAAGACATCATCACATAGAACAACTGGAATTTTTTGCAAAAAGTGATTTTATTAGACATCAAGGACTTGCTAAAAGCAAATCCCGGGCCATCTATGTCTTGATGTTAAGTGACATCAAGGTAGATTGAAGTTGATAACCTGTCAGGATCAACACTTTGCGAATCTGTTTAGGCTAGCAATAAGAAAGATATTGGAGCCAAGTGTGAAAGATAGCCAAGTGTGAAATCGCAGGTGGTACCGAATCACCAGATTCGATTCTATGTAAACCAAGATCCAGAGTGTTTCTACCACCCGAATCTTCCGTAAGCTAAAAGCAAACAGTTGTATCAATAAATTTTTTTAAAGTTTTCATTTGATTTACTTTGGTGGAAAAATATATTTGCTGCACTGACTACTTGGTTCCCACTCTCTGCTTCGAGCGGGGATATCGGGCGACTGTGGAAGATGGGCAGGAATGGAATCAGCAAATGTGCACAGCAGCTCTTAGCATCTACTCTGACAGCTCTAAAGCAGCTGCAGGAGTGGGTGTTATAGGATATTCTGCAGATGCAGCTATGGAAGCAGCTTTCAGGCTTCCCGATCACTGTAGTATTTTCCAGGCGGAGGTTTTTGCTATACGTAAAACCGCAGATTTGGTATATGCCAAAGATACTGCAAGTGAGGAAATAAATATCTTAGCGGTAAAAGCACTGATGTCTCACCAATACAGATCAAAGTGTCTACTCGACGGTATTCAAGCCCTGAATAGACTGGGTAGCAGCAGAAGAATCAGAATCTTCTGAGCTCTCGGTCACAAGGGCATTGATGGAAATGAGAAGGAAAATGCGTTAGCCAAGTATAGGGCTATTTTTCTCCTGCCATGATCGGCAGACATTTCACCTCCTATCCAAACTATTAAGTACTCAATCGACTCCAAAATGATGCGAGGTGCGACGTGCAACTCAGACCTGCAGAGAATTCAAAATCACGTGAGGGCCACACAATCTCGCAGCGACTAATACCTCCTCGAATCAACGCAGACTGATTGAAAATGGCTCGTTGGTATCATTACTGGCCACTGTCTTGTAGCTGCTATGAAAATGGGACTCCTAACAAGTGACACCTATAGAATGTATCAAGAGCCGGGGGTCTCAGAAACAATCCAGCATCTCCTGTATCACTGTCCGGCACTGAGGAAAATCAGACTGCGCTGCTTCGGTGAGCGCTGGCTGGTTGATCTCTCGCACGTGGCCGAGCAAAAGCTGAACGACATCCTTCAGAGCGTGAAAAAGTCAGGGGCCTTCGATGGCCGCTTGGACTGAACTTGTTTTCTCGTGGTCCATTTTTCTGTTATCACTATGGACCAATAAGTCATGTGTGGCCTTGTGCCAGCCAGTACAACCTAACCTAACCTTCTTCCGACATTAAGTTTAAGAATTTGTTTGTTTTAATAGTTTTTGAAATATTTCATATCTATTTTTAATAGATGCGATATTTTCATCTTTGTTTTATAATCACCAAATTTATCTTACACAATAAAATATATATGAACTTGAGGTCAATAATAAAAGCAGGTCGGATTGGCTATGGCGAGCTATAAGCAATATGCCTGTATAAGTTGGGAAGATGGAGCTCGGCAAGACCCAGCCCGAAAAGTTAGGAAGATCTTGCTCGGATAGGATCTTTAGTTGGTGAATAGTTTGTTTTATGACATTTTCCTTAAAATGTGGGAAAAAATTTTCACTGCGTTTGAAAAATTAGCTCTTCCTACTTTGAAATTAAAAAAGAATATGATTTGTATTATTATACGTTGAAGAGCAATTTATGGTTTGTATTCAGGTGGAAGGGCAAGGTAAATGCCATTTATAAATTCTGTTTTATGAGAATTTTTTTATTTTCCGCTAAATTCCTCTTCATTCTTCATCAGCGCTTCTGGGTATGGTTCAAAGATTCACGTCTAGTAAATGGAATTTGGTATTTTTATCTGTGTTGAAATATTAATGGGATTTGAATTCGTTTGAGAATCGGATTAAATTTCGAATAAAGTAATTTGTATGTTTTTGATTATTTCACGTCCTCAATTGAACTCAAACCTCAACGATATTAATGCTCTTATAAGAAGTACCTAGCTGTAATAATTTAGCGGGTGGGCATTAAATTATCCTTCTAGCATATTTTATTTTGAAACTTCTATACTAGTGTGGGTGGAGAGCCGGATGCAAGGATGTACGTTCCCTAGTTCCAATCCAGCAATGATTTTACATCAGAACTAATCACTTTCTACTCATAAACATTCGTTATGTATGGATACCAGCTTCAGTTCACACTCTTGAAGATGGCTGTAGTGAGACAGCTTTACTACACGCTTATGCAACTATCCAGACCAGACCATAAAAAGGCTGGGGTTTTTTTCAGCTTTGGATAAAATATGCAGGAATTAAAATCAATTGGAAGTAAGTAAGCGATCACCTAGTTTGGTGATTTAAAGTGATATACTATATACAGATATGTGATATATGTAATGTACCTTTGTTCATATAGAACAATAACTGCAACATATCGATTTAAGTCCCTCATAAATTATTCTTAAACAGCTTTTGAGAATTGTTTTCAATGTATACCAATTTTTTTCAGCTTGTACAAAAAAACATTTTACAAGAAGAGGCCAGATTACCCTCGAAATATCGACATTTGTCACAAAATTAAATATACCTAGCTTCAAAAGGAAAAAAATCAGTTTTTTATTAAAACGTGTTTAGGAGCTCATCATGTGCCGTTTGCTGATACTTGGGTAGCCGGAAGCTAAGATTCCTCAATCATAATTTGTAGATGGACCCGAAATCAGCATAAAAATTCATCCCCGACAAAAAACCCAAAAAATCAAATTCAATTGGTTCAAATCTATATGCATCGTTTACATAAAACTTCAGTTGAATGTGTGTACATTGGGCAAATAAATATTCTACTCCTGAGGGTTTGCAATAGCTTTCATTTTGAATATTGTGTAAAATGTACGGAAAAAGTTTTAATGAAAAAAGTTGCAAACTACATGGCCAGCAATTGACAAATGAATGGTGGCCAGTTTCATCAATAACTATGCGATGTTGTGGACAAATATTGATAGAACGAAACTTTTGCATGTACTTTCATATAAAATCTAAATTTTACATGTCCGGATTCATATGCGTGATACGAAATGTAGATACGTTCAATAGAAATAGTTTTAGTGATTTTTTGCTACTCGAAATTGTAAATAAAAAATATCAGTTTGTGGCTTACAGTTAAATCGTGAGGGATCAAATATGAGTAAAATAAGCAGAATGTTTTGAAAGTTTTGAGTTGCAAGTATTATAAATGATCGACAAATTTCAGCTACTCCTACTACTCTTCCAAAAAAAAAACCATAAAACCTAAAACAAAATTTATTCACCCCTTAGTTGTGTATGTTAGCCATAATGCATAGTTAAAGTGAGCGTGTTAATGATGCTCTTCATTTTAGACAATTATAGAAGCATGAAAACGCTTAACATCTTCTTGAATTTATTTTGGGCGCTGTAAATCTGCATTAAAAAATAAAAACCGCAGAGTATTTTTAATTGAAAAGCTCTATGCAACGCGGGCTTTGAATAAGATTTCGGTTCAGTTTTTAATTTTGTGGGAATACAAACTAACTTTTATTCACCTGTGATATTATTATAGCATCTAAAGGCGCAAACAATTCGAAAAAAGAAGTTTAGCTTGACATCTAATTGATGACGTTTGCAAGAAAAGTTATGCTTTCGATTTTCGGCATTAAACAGGGAAAATATTTTGAAATCTGCAGAAACGCCACCATTTATTTTGCATAACTGAAACCCGAAATTCGAGAGGGGAAATAAGTAAAAGCAATTCATTAAGACCACAACCTTCTCGTAAAAGTGGTTCCGAGAAGGTGATAATAGAAAATTCAAACTATTTATTGTTATCTTTTTACCTTTCGAAGATTAATGGCTTGCAGTCATAGGCGCGCCGTAGGGGGGGGCCAGGGGGGGCCGGAACCCCCCCAGACCCTAGGTTGGCCCCTCCCAGAAAAATAAATACTTCCAACAGCAGACACTTAAGTTTTCGCCTCTTAGGTTTTTGTGGTTACAGCAAGAGTTGAGAAGTTCAGTAGTGTAAGCCTATACCAAAGCATACACACTACTTATAAGATAGAGACTGTGTTATTTGCGGTATTAATTACGATGTTATGAGACTCATTTTGAGAAATGGACGGCAATATTTAATTTAAAAAAGCGCCTCGCCAATCATCCTTTTTTTATTAAGATTATCTGTTCATTCTTGCTAGGCAATATACAGGTATTTAGATAATAACACTTTTATAAACTGGCATTTTATGCAATTATGTTTTTCACAAAACATACTCTAAGTATTAAAATGGTAGGCAATAAGGTAATTAACGTAGGATACAATTTTCGAAGTCATTTGGAGAATAGAAATGGCATCCCTGCCACTTTTATGCTATTTATGACCTACTTAGTTTACACTCAGATTAAATGTTTGTGAATTTTATTATAATTTCATAATTTCATCGGAAGTTAGAAGACATAGCACTTCAATTTCACCGATCGTTTTTTCATAGTGACACAGCTGCCACATGGTTCTTATCATATTCATTGAACTTTTGTCAGACCTTTATCTTTTTATCCGGTCGCGAGATACCGTAAACGCCAGTTCCAGGTGCTAAAAATATAAATAATTCGGGGCGATTTTTGTGCGATTGGGAATTTTACAAGTTTACATTTGAGTGTATAAATATAGTATCAAACTTATCAATCATTTGCATTTTATTCTAACAGTCGTGTGAAAGATTTGTGTTCACGCACTTATGGTAGCTACAAGGTAGCCCAGACATTATTTAAAAACGACAGAAACTTATTTTTTATGCCCATTGATGAGTCTTGCACATTTTGTGATGATCTGATGACTCGGTGTGAAGTTATCACAATGCGAAATTTTCCATAGAATTTCGACTGTCGCCGAAAATACACCAAAATTTCAGCTCGATCAAACTTTGCGATCCGGATATGAAAATTCTACTAGTGCTTGGAAGACAGTAAATGATATGGTGCTTGAACAGTCTTGGAATATTGTCAAGATGAACCGAAATTATTTGGAAAAGGCTATCGACCTTACGACGTGTCTCAGTCGCCAAAGACGTGCTTTCAGAGGACATGATGAAAGTGGTACCAGTGATAACCGTGATTTTTTTTGGAATGTTGTGAATTATTCGCGATGCATGATTCAACTTTTGAAAAACATTTTAAAAACAAGGTTGCAAACTACTGTAGTGGCAAAACACAAAATGAATTAATGAAAATAATTGCTGAAATCGTTCGTGAGGACAATACAGCTGAAATAAAAGAGTGCGGACTGATATCCATTATGGCAGTCGAAGCAAGGGTCCACAAAAAGAACAACTCTCCGTGGTTGTCAGATTTGCTAAAGAGCTAGCTGTTGAAGAAAGTTTCTCAAGCTTTGTAGACTGTTTAGGAGCTAGAAATGCCTCGTAGTTAGCAGATATAATTTTGATCCTGTTAGACAGCTACGGACTTAGCGAATTGCCTGTTGTTTGACAGTCTTATGATGGTGTTAGTGTCATATCAGGACAAAAAAGTGATGTGCCAATCTTAATTTAGATGAAAAACCCTATAGCCACATTTGTACACTGTCTAACTCATAAAATTATCCTTGTGGTAATGAACACATTTTTCACAATCGAAACGTGTACATCCTTTTTCAATACCATCGAATCCCTACACTTTTCGAAGCCATCACAACAAAAATTGTTGAAGCAGCTTGAAGAGGCAGTTGGTCTAAATACAAGGCGTGGAATGAGAAGTTTAAGCTCGACTCGTTAGTCAATGAGATTTCACAATTGCAAATATGTGATCGAAGGCTATGGGACCATGAAAGAGGCCTTAGAAAAAGAAATGAATGAGGGAAAATACAACGACTCAGTTTATTCATTGGGGATCTTTTATTCAATCAGTAATCCTAAATTTTTAGTAATTCTTTTCATTTTTCACTATGTTTTTTTATAACGAACATTTTAAGCACATATTTCTAAACTAAAAATACAACTCTTAGAGATGGGATAGATCTAGCGAATGGAACAGTTAAAACACTACTAAGTGAGCGATTAGACTTGTACTTAGTTTAGGAAAAAATTAAATCTTTTGCAGAGAAGAACTGTTTGGATCTCACATTTCCCAGAAGAAAGCGAAAACGGAAAACAGCAAAAAGCACTAGTAGTTAGGGTGCAGTTAGGGCTACAAACCAAATGGCTCGAAAAGAGTAAGTTACAGCACTTTTCATCTTGCCAAATTATTTTTGCTTTTTCTAGGTTTTCTAGCTTATTTTTTTGAAGTAAGAGATCAATTCCTTCCTTCTAAGCTTAATATATTCCAATTTCTTCAAAGATATTTTGAAGCTAAGCTATCTTGTACTTCAAGTATAAGTTGAAATATATTTAGCTTCTAAACGAACAAATATTCTAATATTTCCAATTATTTCCATTCTATTCCCATATAATTCACACAAGCTTTCTTTCTTAGCGGTCATAGATAATTCATGTGTAGTTCATACATACCATTCACATTATATGCATGTGGTAGTAGCTCATACGTATTCACAGACAAGAAGTTTATTTGATAATGCATTATGCATTAGCAAATATTAAAAAATAAATCAACAAATATATAATGTATTAGTAAATTATATAAGTTGTATGAACAGTACGTGTACCTTACGGAAGACAAAATCATCGCATGTTTTGAACCTTTCGGTTCCTGGCCCCTGCCAGATTTTAGGCCACGGCCCGCCTATGCTTGCAGTGCCCTATAGAAATCAGGAGGAGTGTTTTGCCGAATTCGATGGTGGTCTAGAATGTGATTGGAATGACAAGTGAGTTTAGTTTAGGAGAGAACTGCTGATATATTTAATGGTGGCAGTGAACATGGTAACATCTTTTGGAATATATATCTCTTATATGATCGAGCATTCATTCAGTTGAAAAAGGAGCTGGAATTCAACGAGGAATCTCGATTGTCTTTGTGGAAGAAATAATCTAAAATAAGAATAATTCTCAGACCATAAATATTAATTGGGTTTGGTATCAAATAGTTACCTAATTACTGAAATTACTAAGGAACAAATCCAGATCTTTGCAACAACTATATTAGTCGGTTTCTAACAGTAATTTAATTTCGATGAATATTCATACTAACGACAGAAACCTACAACCAAGGCAAATTCTATTTAATGGCTGCGAAAATTGGTGAAAACTGCTCCAGGTCAGGATCAACCTAGCTTGTTAATTTCATTTTTATCCGATGACTGTATGTTGAAAGATTTTTGATGTCAAGGCCTGCGAAAAGTTAAGGCCTGCGGAAACTGAAATGCTTAGTCCTAGCTTTTATTACAAAATCATTATCATTATCTGCAAAATCAATATCATTTGAACATTTGGGGTGGCATCTCTAAATAAAAAAAGCAAAAAATAAAAATTACCATAACTGTCAGCTCTAAAGTAAAAAAAGCAAAAAATTAAAATTACCATAGTTGTCAGCTTTATTTTTCAACCAATCTTCTCTCAAACTTGGCTTACATGGCTTACACTAAGGTTCGTCTTCTGTATGAATTCCGTACAAATCTGGTGATAACATTGGAAATTGTAGAGCAAGCAGCTTTTATTTTTTTTATTTATCACTGCCGCACAGTTGCGCTCAGTCTCCAATAACTTCTATCAGACTTGGTCCTACTCAAGATGAATATAACTTGTGAATTTCAATTGAATTTAGTTATTGAGTTATGAGATCTCGTTCAAAAATTGCGGGTGCTAAAAACAGATGTAATTTTCTGAAGAGCTACCGTTCTTTTGGGATGTGGCATATCAGAAACTTCGGTATGATTGTGTAGATGCAGCATGAAAATTATCAGTCGTCTGCATTTTTTTTCTTCTAAAAATCACAAATGGTCAGGATGATGGCTGATGTGAATGTTTTCTGTTACCGTTCCTGTAGTAACTACAAGGTTGTCCGAACATTCATTAAAAGCGACATAAGCGTATTTCGCGTATATATTACTGTGCTCTTTGATTTCCGAACGATTTAAAGACCTTTTGGAAAGTTATCGCAATTCGATGTTTTCTTTGTTTACATTTATGCATTTTGCGTCCGCAAAGGCTTGAAAATTTCCCAGGCATTATCATCACCGAGTATAAAATACCACAAATTTAGCTTATTTATTAGTTTTTTCCACAGAAATTTGGGGGAACCCCTAAATGCACTAAAATATCCACTGTCGCAAAGTGTTAGAGATATGTTCCCGTAAATTAAAAAAAGACTTGAAAATGCATGTTGATTACCACCAATTTCATGATCCTGGTTTCAGACAGCCTAGATGACGTGAAAAAGGCAAACCAAGTTTGTTTGAGTCTTTTTAATAATCAATGGGGCGAATCTAATCTTTGTGGTAGAAATTCCCAAAGAACATTATCAAAAACAATTTTTATGCTTTTAGGGGTGTCACAATATTTGATATCTTCATAAGATCGGTGCGAGATTTTAAACGATGCTCCCATTTTTTTCACGCTGATGAGTGGAAAATGTATAACATCATGAAAACGCAATCTGGCATAGATTTGAATTGAACTTACTAGGGTCGAACATATCATGGATCTCGATGTAATTCTGGACGACGAAATTCTCCTCAACCTGCTATATGACAGAGCCCTATCCTAAGCAAATAAACAGCTAGTTTTCATTAAGAGGCACGCAATAGCATTCAAAAGCATTTAGGCTACCAAGTACCAATATATATATATGTACATCACTAGTGCGAAGTTTACTAGTTTAGTTTTTGAGCTACACAACTACAATACTTATACTTTTTGTCTTGTGGGAGCTTTATAATACTTGTGAATTACATAATCTTCTCGCTTACCAATATTAACTTAATCTTCTAAATCTAATGAATCTCTACTCAAGATGAGCTTTAAGTAGCGAATACCAAACCTTTGACATCATTAGGCGTGTTTTTTTGCTCCTATACAGAGCAGAATAGAACTATGCCGCAAAAACAACGATCTAGTATAAAACAGCAGTGCTTTCGCTTAGACTGACATAGGTTGCTATATTCGCTGTGGTACCACTAAACAGCTGCAAATAAAGGGTGAAAATAACGAGTATAAACTACCACAATCGATAGAAAATAGAAAAAGAACTAACAGAAAATTACTTCTTTTAACTTTCTACACATTATGAGGGCTTTTTCTAATTTCCTAACTACCAAAACTTTCAACATAACCATGAAAACCCAAAGTCATCTCACAGCAAAAAAGACAACTTCTCATGAGCTTTTCTTTTTTCGATCAGCACATTCTATAATCCAGCACGTGAACTAACTATGAGGAATAGAATTTCTGTACTAGAGAATTCACTGGTACAGGAGTGTTGTTGTTTCCAATGCGTATACTCTGTTCTCTGCTAGATAGAGGAGCAAAAAAACACGCCTATTGCTTGTTTGTTTCTATCCGACGTAGTCTGTCTGAAGAATAAAGGTGGGAGCTCTCTCTCTCTCTCTCTCTCTCTCTCTCTTGCAAAATCACATTTAACAATCAAACAAGACGTGCGAGGCATACAACTCTGCTTAAGGAATACTACCACCACAGCGGCTATAAGTATAATGAACCTATAAGTAGATGTTGTCGAACATTCAACACAATAGTCTATCATCTACAAATTAGTTTTTGATAAAATTTGACTGAAATTATAGGTCTGTTTCCGTACTTTCAGCAAAATGCAGCAGTAACAGAATTTGGCAGCCGGCTTCTTTTTGCTGCAAAATTTGGCTTGCATTTGGCTTGCAGCAAAAGTACGGAAACGACTTGCTACGAATCTATTTTAATATATTATAATAGATTCAAGTACGGAAACAGACCTTATAAGATTTGTATAGATGTATTATGATGGTTAAGTTTGGCAGTCAAACATGTTTATCAAAAAACAAGAGCTACATCATACGTAATATTTCACATTAAATTCATACGCACTATTTCACATTACAAGCGTAGTAGTTTATCAACTGTACCACTCTATACACTGTAAATATACCACTTATCCAGGACACCATGGAAATGCAAAATACGTATATTTTATGAGCTGTTTTGTTTTTCCCCGAAAGCGAAATAGATTTACGTTGAAAAGGATTATCTTCCCGTGCAGAAAGGACCTAATGTTATACCGACAACTCTGTGCAGCTAAGTATTAAGAGGATTATGCGAAACAGTTTTTTAAGAAACTAGAATATTTACATTTCATCAGCTCTCGTGTATAAGAATTTTATATAAAGTATCGAATAGAGAGCACATACGACATCGCAGTACAATATGCACACATACGAATCATGAATAAATTCGTTCATACTCTATAAGCTGTTCTTCGTACCTAAATTGCACGTTAGCTAACACAATTGCTAATGAAGCTACAATTTAAGCAAAGCTGGAAGCATATTCGCAAAGAATATTATTCTTCCGCAGAACGCAAACGGTCGGTGCTTAAAAGTCCTTACGCTACGTTTGCTCGTATCGATTAAAGAGTGAGTGCTGCGCTTATCTTCGACCGGAACGGACGGGAGACAGAATCCTTCGTTAAGGAAGCTTAAGCTCGAGTAGAGTGCACCAGGATGCCGTACGACAGAAGACTCGACAAAATTGGAAATAAAATGTCAGCAAATATTATCTGAAGGACTCATGCTTAAAGATGCCGCTGAGATTCATACTCGGATTGTTTTATCTGTCGTTTTCCGAACCATGTCGTCTTTGCCAAGAAAAGCTAAATCTTGCTATTGCAAGATATCGGTTTCGATAATTTATAATGTATTCGATTCGATCGATCTGAAACAGGTCAGTGGTTTGAAAATGACGCAGATTTATTACAAGAAACCTAAAAACCTGCGCTCAACTAGGTTATGACCATATAAATGCGGTTGACTTTTGCAATAACATAATACGTGACTTCCTTCAAATTCTCAATGTGAAGTTCAGCTACTTAGTAGTTTTTTTTCTCGAATCAGTGAAAGTTTTGTTGAAATAAGATTATTAGTTATGGTGGAACTGTAATAAATCTACTGCACGCTCACTTAACTTAGTACTTAAAAATATTTTACTACCATATAAATATCGAGTGTAATCGTTTTAACACGGTTAGTTTACCGTCCGACCATTAGCCGCTTACTTTCTTGTGTACAATGACGAAACCAATCATATACGGGACAATTGCTAGTCCCCCGGTTAGATGTGTGTTGATGACGGCAAAAGCAATTGGACTTGAAATCGAGTACAGAGAAGTTAGTTTCAGCACGCAAGACAATTTGACTGAAAGCTACCTGAAAATGAATCCTCAACACACCGTACCTACGATGGACGATTGCGGGAAAATTGTGTGGGACAGCCACGCAATCGCTGGCTATCTGATTGACAAATATGCCAAGGACGATTCACTGTACCCGAAGGATTTGTATTTGAGAGCTAGAGTAAACCAGCGGCTTCATTTCGATTCGGGAATATTGTTCCCTCCGGTCAGAGATATAATTGTAAGCGATTTTTCAAATAGACTAGTTTGATTGGAAAAATCAAACCAGTCTATTTCGATCAATCGATAGAACAAAAGACAACTTTTTGAATGAAAACGATCATCAATGAATTCATTTTTTTTTGTTGGTTTACTAGATAAACCGTATTTTTTATTTAGTAGTCAGAGAGAAAAAATTTAAATTTCTTACAGATTCGATTAGTCTACTTGAATATCAAAGAAATCGATGACAGGCAAAAGGAGAAGATCCGAGAAGGTTATAATTTTCTTGAGAAATTTCTTAAGGACGATGCCTATTTAGTTGGAAATTCAATGACACTTGCTGATCTGTCTTGTTTGGCTACAGTGACAACTACGAAAGCATTTTTGCCTATAGATCCGGTGAAGTATCCAAAACTAACCCAGTGGATGGAACGCTTATCGAAACGGCCTTTCTATGATACAAATCAAGCTGGTCTTGATTTGTTCAGTGTTATGTTACAGTTTTTATCTCAGCAATAAAAAAATCATTCAAACGTGAAATAAACTAAAGTTACCCTATGACTGTACGGCTATATGCAAAGTGAAAAGTAAAAATCTACAAGTTTGTTTGCTTGCAAGGAGGAAACGAACTATTTGATGGCTCTGGGCTGTTGCAAGTTTAAATATGTCTGCTTTGTCTGTCCTGTAGCTCATGAATTGAGTTTTACCTTATTGACATAAGGTCAAGTACAGAAAAACATCAATGAAAAATAAATATACAAGTACATATGTAATTCAAATGAAGTATACAGTGAGAACGTGATAAGTTGAAACACGTTTAGGCATAATTTACGAGCTTCAAAGCCATCATAATTTTTTAACTGCATTTGCATTTTTTTAACGCATTACGATAATATCTTTTGCACTGAGTGGATACCACAAATGATGTGGTGCACATTTTCAGCGGATCCAAGACTTTGAAGATGCAGGTTCTAGTTCACATTCTTCGGGCAATGTTGATTGCTGGTAAATAATTGCTAGTCCGCATACAGCAGGTCCTTTCTCATTGCCAAACATTTGACGATTTTTGCTGCATAAAAAGGTTCCGTCCATGATAAATGTGCACTTACAGAATTGTTGTTCTTTCAGAAGGTAATACTGGTTTCGACGACAGCAACAAAATCGGAAGGAATCGAGATCTGCATATCATGAGCGCGAATTTCGATTGGAAGTGGTACGATTTATAATAGTTAAAGTTATATCGAATGGAAGGAAGAAAGGTTATATCAAATAATATATATTCTTGCGCCACTCTGGCTCTGACGGTCATAAGGCTGTACAGTTGTAAAAGATTTACATGAGAGGGGTTTCCTGGTACAGTTACGACAGGTAAAAGATTGTCTCGGAAGATTTTTCTCCGCAATTGGTTCGGTATGAGCAGTAGTGGATGGACTTTTCGCTGTTGACATTCGGTTAAAATTTCGACAAGTATGTCTTGAGTTCTCTGGTATCGTATCATCATCAACTTGCTCGTAGCGTGGTTGCCATCGATTCCATCGCAAATAGCTCAAATAGCTTGAGAGAGTTGATGCTGTAGCATGTTCTTTTTTCCAATATCCCTTTAAATTATAATATACTATCAGATTCCACTGGTCTGTTTTTGAAATTTGTGCTATATTTTCGAAATGCATGATTAGCGGTTTCGTCCATTATGTGGTTTTGACGAATTTCTTCCTTTCAAAGATACATATAAAAAAGTTACGAAATTCTCAATAAAAGGATTCCTCTTTGGATCTTCCGTTCGTGGATGTTCAACTGCGAGACCTTTTGATGATCGGCGTTGCAAGTACTTTGCTAGTTCTGAGCATGGCTTGAAAGGAACCTCAATTCATGATTGATTTATTGGTAGAAAACGAGTTCCTCTTGTTCGTTTATGAAATATCTTGTACGAGTTCACTGTCGATTGACTGATTGTTAGTGCTATTGATCGTTTAAAAGGGGTTATATGAATCTTGGGAGTTTTTGTTTCAGTTGTTGCTATCAAGGTGGCTGCTGGCAATTGTTTTGTTGTTGTCTGTAACTCAGGGAAGTTTTCTTCAGGTATTCTCTCTTGACTAGCTTCGACGGGTATTATGCAGAGATTATGTATCGCTCTTTCGATTATTCCCTTCTCTGTTTTGACTGATGCCACCCTACACACCTGTCAGGTTCTTTATGGATGTGTTCACAACTTTTAGGTAATGCTAGATTTACACTCTCTTCGAGATATGGTAAATGTTGTCGAGAACGAGAGTGTAAATGGCCACCTAGTCTATTCTCGCCTGATTTTCTCCATTCACACATATGCCAAGTAATGGCAAGCACGAGAGAGTGAATGGTGTTTTCCCCGGCAGCTACCTGTTTTATGAGGGTTTCGTCTTACCTCGAGGCCGCTCAAAATGTGGTCGGTTTTACGTATCGAGCCCAAATGATTTGAAAAAGGTCTAGTGATGGTTTCGTGGAGCCATTTGTGCCCAGTATGGTTCAATTGGTCTAAATTCAGAGCAATATAGTGGGTTGGCCTTCTTAGGGACAAAAAAAAAGTGCCGTCATACCAGATTCTTCGCATAATGACTTGGTGCTTGATTTTCTAGTTTCGTTTTTGCTGCTTTCTCCTTTTCTTCGGATCGGTTTGGAACTTTCTGTACCTTATATGTTCTCAAGTTGGACTGTTTCTTTATTTGACCGACCGTTGACCTCGATGTTCTGCTATATAAATGTTGGGCTTGGTCTCGAAGTTCCTGATAATTTTCTTCTTCTTGTCCTTGTGTATACTTCTATGTTTTCTACCTGATCCTCTTTTTCTTGTAACAAGTAACCTCTTATTATAATTCGCTACTACTCGTTTCACCGTTAAAAGCTATGTTATAAAGTCCTTAGTAATCTTTAAAAGCTTGATTTTGGGGAATTGATGTTAGATGTAGATAATTAGAGCAACCCTGAACATAGAACCGAAGATGAAATACACACTGTTTGAATACATTTTTATTTTAATTGGTTATCGAAGCAAATCAGTATTAATATTTTGCACAAAAATTCATATTTCTATGTGTAAGCACACATATGTACATACATACGTACAAAAACAAAAAAAAAATTTCAGTGGGTTTTTCTCTGGATCGCGTAATCCAATCGAGCTGGAACTTCCAAAGGATATTGGTGTATATAGGTTGTTTTAACTTACAGGAACATATTTTTAGCCATTTAGCGGCAGTGGGCATTTTAGTGAATCAACATTGCTCATGAAAATGATTATAAAAGGCAAATGGAATGTTTGTGTGGGATGATTAAACATTCTTTTTTAACTAAGTGATTTCGAATGTATGTAGTGTTTTATAGGGCATACCTGACTGATGTGACCACTTGCAATGAGAGATTATTAATTTTCCATTTGATTCTAGGTAGTCAAATGGTAGCATAGGCCACGGGGGCGTCATCGGGTGCTGGTTACCGACGAAGCAATTGAAATCCCGAGAAATGCCTGCTGGAAACAACATCTTCAGCTCTGCTACTGAATCCTACCTTCGACCTCCTCGAAGATGTGATTTTACAATTTCAACTCGGGTGGCTGCCGGGAGCCTTCATGACATTTCAGATCATGAATGTTGCCAACGAAGGAGGGTGAGGGCGAGTTTCCCGCGCCTTAAATCGGGAACATTAACCAGACTGGCCCTCCAGGCTGGGGGTTGGGCAATGGGCCAATAACCCGTTCCCGTAAAACTTGACTTATTCACGAACCTGATACTTCGCCTCGGATACTTGGATTGGATCAACGGAAACGACCACGCAAACGAAATATGGACTACTCTATTGGAACCTGGAACGTGCGAACCCTGTACAGACCGGGGGCCATCAAAGCCCTCCTGGAACAGGTCACTCACTATAAAATAAACATTCTCGCTGTCCAGGAAACGAAACTGTTTGGTGCTGAGATTATGGACATGAGATCGTACACAATCTTCAAAAGCGGAAAGTCATCGGGAAGTCACAAATTTGGAGTGGCCTTCATTGTGGACAGAAAAATGAAACCGCAAATAATCGACTTCAAGCCTGTCAATGAAAGATTGTGTGCGATCCGCATTCGTGCAAAGTTCTTTAACGTTTGGCTCATTAACGTTTACGCCCCTACTGAAGATAAGGATGAGGCAGTGAAAGATAATTTTTACAACCTTCTGGAAAGGCTATATGATTCACTCCCATCAAATGATGTGAAAATCCTGCTGGGCGACTTCAACGCAAAGGTTGGAAAGGAGGAAACACATCGCGGAACGACCGGCCAATTTAATCTCCACGACCTATGCAACGACAATGGACAACGACTTGTCGACTTTGCGAGTAGCAGAAACCTCATCGTAAGCTCCACGTGTTTCCCGCATCGCGACATTCACAAAAGAACATGGGCATCCCCGGACGGCCGCACCTTTAATCAGATTGATCATATTCTGATTCAGAAAAGGTGGGCCTCCAGTATTTTAGATGTGCGAACTTTCCGTGGGGCCGACTGCGACTCCGACCACTACTTAGTGAAGACTCGATATCGATGTCGAATATCAATGTCGTATGAAGCCAGAGCAAGTTCAAGACGCAAGTTCGATGTCGTCAAGCTTCGAAATAAGACGGTGGAAGCCGAGTATAGATCTGCTCTGGAAATGGAACTAGCTTCCACGCCTAACACCACGTCTATCAACAAAGTTTGGACTACGATCAAAAGCGCAGTGAATGCAGCAGCCGAAAAGTAGTGGGATACACAGCCGGGCAACGCAAAAATGAATGGTTCGACGAGGAATGTCAAGCCGCGTTGGACGAAAAGAATGCGGCCTACAAAATCCACATTGAACGACCGACTAGAGCCAAGAAAGAAAAATACGACGATCTTCGGAGAGTAGCTAATAGAATAATTAGACGTAGGAAATGAAAGCATTTTGACAGCATGCTGAATAACATGAATGACAACTTTATGGCTAACAACACTCGACAAGCGTACAAAGTAGTGAGGCACTTAAAACAAGGCTTTAAACCACGAACTAGCCTCTGTAGGGCTGCGGACGGAAGCATCATAAGTGGCTCAGAACAGGTGAAGGAAAGATGGGCGACCTATTTCCAGCAATTACTAAACGGAAATGTCCCCGCACCCGACAAATCGCCATCACTAATTGGTACATACCCTGACAGTGCCACATCTCACCCTCCTACACTAGATGAAGTCCGGCAGGCCATGGACCGCTTGAAACCCAACAAAGCACCGGGCATCGATGGGATCCCCGCGGAGCTCCTGAAGACAGGCGGGACATATGGCAACAAGAAACGATGCCGGATGAGTGGCGAAAAAGTGTTATATGTCCCATTCACAAGAAAGGAGATAAACTGCTATGCGAAAACTACAGGGGCATATCATTACTTTGTACGTCGTACAAACTCTTGACAAAGATTTTAGAGTTAAGGATTTCCCATCACGCTGAGAAAATTCTTGGTGAATATCAAGGTGGTTTCAGACGTGGAAGATCGACAACTGACCAAATATTTACGGTCAAACAAATTTTGGAAAAATGCGGGGAATTCAACATTGATGTCTGTTGCGAATGAATTAAAAACACAGGTTTTTACTGGTGTACGGCTCGTCAACGACTAACTTTATTGATTCAAGTACATATTTGATTTCTATTTCTAACACCCCCACTGAATCAAATAAGCATTTATAAGTTAATTTAAATTTTAAGCAATCAAATTCATTTTAAGTACAAATTTAAAATTACAAACTTCAAGCATAAATTTCGATTTCAATCTTAAACACAAATTCAAATGTAAATGTTATTCATTAAATAATCCCATTTTAGACATACAAAACATGTGTTTATCTTTAGGTAAACCTTTAGTTAATATGTCCGCGACCATAAATTCAGTGCTTTCGGGTTCTATACGTATTTTTCTTTCCAAGCACTTCTGCCGAACGAAATGATGACGAACGTCGATGTGCTTGCTTCGAGGATGGTACGCGTCAGTTTGCGTGAGACAAATGGCACTCCGATTGTCGCAATAAATCTTCGTAGGTTGTTCAGATGACCAAAATTCGTTTTCAAATTGTTGCAGCCACATGGCTTCCTGAGTTGCTGCCGATAAGCTCATATACTCCGCCTCAGTCGAAGACAGCGCAACTGTTTGTTGTCGTCGACTGTTCCATGAAATACATCCGTTACGAAGGAACACATATCCTGTACAGGAACGCCTATCATCAACTTCGCTAGTCCAGTCTGCATCCGCATAGCCAAATAAGCGAGTATTTATATCGTTACCGAACTTTAATTTTAAGCTAGCAGTCCCTTTCAAATAACGGAAAATACGTTTCACCGCACTCCAATGCGAGTTACCTGGATTTTTATTAAAACGGCTAACATTGTTAACTGCGAACGCGATGTCAGGACGAGTACCATGCGCTAGATATAGAAGACTCCCTACGGCTTCTTGGAACGGTACCTTCGACATTATCTCTACTTCTTCTCGACTTTTTGGTGACATTTTCCTAGTCAGCTTTTGGTTGGGATCAACTGGTGTCGAAACCGGATTGCAGTTCTGCATTCCAAACTTATCCAAGATTTCACGAATGTAGCGCTCTTGATCCAAGTATATTTCATGTCTGCCAGGGTCTCGCGTGATTCGAAAGCCTATGCAATTTGCTGCCGCTCCGAGGTTCTTCATTTTGAATTCCCTCATCAAAGTTGACTGTAGCTCGGAAGTTTCCCTTTTGCTGCTACTAAATATCATCAAATCATCCACGTACACAGCGACAAAAATCATCATTTTATCTTTAACTCGAAAATAGACACAAGGATCAACAGAAGATTGTTTAAACTTAGCGTTAACAAGCGCCTTATGTAACTTTTGATTCCACAGCCGACTTGCCTGCTTAAGACCATATATTGACTTATTGAGCTTACATACTCGATCAGTTCCATCGTGAAACAATACGGGCTGTTCCATGTATATGTCTGCGTCGATATCGCCTTGAAGGAAAGCAGTTACCGCATCCATGTGCAATATATCCAAATCGTATTGAGCTGCAATGGAAATAAGATAACGTATGGAAGTACGCCTTACCACCGGTGAAAATATTTCTTGGTAATCAATTCCAGCCTTCTGGGAACAGCCTTTAGCGACCAGTCTCGCTTTGAATCGAATCACGTTACCATCCCCATCAACTTTCGATTTGAATACCCATTTGCAGTTTATTGCGCGTTTGTCCTTCGGTCGTTCACACATATGCCAGGTCATGTTGTCCTTCAAGGATTCCATTTCTTCTTGCATGGCCAACAGCCAATTCGATGCTTCAGGACTGTCCATTGCCTCCTTAACGCTGCATGGATCACTGTGTCTTGCTTCAATGCACATATGCGTGACCACTCCATCAAATTGTCTTGGTTTCGGATTACGATTAGATCTACGTATTGTATCAACTGACTGCTGATCAATGCTTTCGTCTGGTGCATAATCTGGATCGATACAATTACTTTCTATTTCATCATCTGCATTTTTAGAATCTTTTTTGGCTGCTGTTTCATTGTCTGCTGCTATTGGGTCATCCATTTCATTCATTTCTGACTTTTTAATAATCGCAGAATCAAGTGAAAATTTGTTGTTCGCAGTTAAATCAAATTGTACATCTGAACTATCTTTATCAACCTTTTCTAGAAAAATAACGTCTCGGCTGTAGCTCGGTTTCATAGTTGCTGGGTCAATTAGTCGATAGCCTTTCACATTGTCTCCGTAGCCAACGAAAATCATCTTCTTTGATTTTTTTTGCCATTTTATTCGCTTTGCCTGCGGAATATGCACCATAGCATCGGAACCAAAAATTCGAAAATATCCCACGCTTGGTTTTACACCAGTCCACATTTCATGTGGAGTTCTATCAACCAATGCTGAGGTGACAGAACGATTAATGATATAAACAGCCGTGTTCACTGCTTCTGCCCAAAATTTGATATCCAAATTTGCATCGAAAAGCATGCATTTAGCTTTCTCGACAACAGTCCGATTCATACGCTCTGCTGATCCATTTTGCTCAGGGGAGTATGGATTGGACTTTTGATGAATAATCCCACATCGAATTAAGAAACTGTTAAAATTACTGTTCACAAATTCAGTTCCGTTGTCGGTGCGGAGTATCTTTATTTTCCTCTCCGTCTGATTTTCAACTAAAGTCTTGAATTCCTTAAATCGGTCAAGAGCTTCGTCTTTAGTCTTCAAAAAGTATACAAAAACCATTCTGCTGTAGTCGTCAATGAAGAGAAGAAAGTACTTTGCTCCGCCGATCGATACATTTGCCATAGGGCCACAAATATCGGCGTGAACTATTTCAAGAAGGAATTTAGCTCTACTGCCATGTGATTTGAAAGACTTTCGACATTGCTTTCCTTCACAACAAACAACACAATTTCTGTCTTCTATTTTACCTTGAATATTCAATCCGTTTACAATCCCTTTCTTCATTCTATTTAAGTTAGCTTCGTTAATGTGACCAAATCTTCGATGCCATGTTTGGGCAGAAACACTTGAATTTGCTAGCATGCAGTTTTGCTTTTGAATATTCAACCGATATATATTATCTACCAAATCAGCAGTTGCAATTAATTCCGAATCACGATTGAAAATTTTGCAGCACTGTTTATCAAAAATCACTTTATTCCCGTTCTTAATTAGTTGACTAACAGAGAGCAGGTTTGTAGTCAAGTTTGGTACACATAATACATCTTTCACAATTACATTGTGTATTTTTCCATTCGCATTGGTTTCTAGTTCAATATCACCACGGCAATGTATTGGTAAGCTCATATTGTTGGCCACCTTTACTTCACTTGTATTTGCTGGTTTTCTAATTATAAACTGATCCGCATTAACCGTTAAATGCACAGAGGCACCGGAATCTATGTACCAGTCATTTTCACCGTAATCACCCGTCAAAAATACGGCACTGAAAGCATGCACATGTTTTTTGGATTTCTCATGCTTATCATCCGACTGTTTTCTTTTGTTTGGGCAACGAGCCTTTATATGCCCATGCTCACCACACTCGAAACACTTTATCAAATTTTTCTTTCTCCTGAAAGATTTCTTTGCGAAGAACGCACCTTCATGGTTATCACCAATTTCACCGTCAAGAAGTTTTGACTTGATTTCTTCAGTCGTAGTCTTAATTCCAGAGTGTTCAATCGCCATTATCATTGGCGTAAATCTGGGAGTCGGCAAACCAGCTAATAACAAAGAACCGACCCATTCGTCGTCGATTTTGAAACCCGTCGACGACAGTTTTTGAGCTGTGTCGACAACATGTGTCACGTACAGTTCAATCGACTCGAAATCATCTAACCGTGCAGAAATTAAAGTCCGCAATAATCCAATCCGCCTTGTAAAACCCGAATCTGCGAACAATTTTTCTAACGTCTGCCAGATTTCTTTTGCATCAATCGCATTTGCAATATGCACATACAAGGACGGATCTATCGCCAGCACTAATTTTGATTTCGCCTGATCTTTTTTTGCACTATCAGTCTCATTGCCGGTTAGAGAATTTTGCAAGCCGTCTAACAAAAGATAGTGCTTCATCGCAAAAGCCCACTCACGATAATTACATCGCCCTTTCAGTTTCGGCACACTCGCAATTAAATTTGCCATACTGCAAAACTAACCTCGATTATCTCGATTTCGAAAAAGCCACGAAAAATAATAATCACACCAACGCGACAGGCGAATTGACTGATAACAAAAATCAAACTGATAAGCGGACCTGGGCCCATAACCTGTTGCGAATGAATTAAAAACACAGGTTTTTACTGGTGTACGGCTCGTCAACGACTAACTTTATTGATTCAAGTACATATTTGATTTCTATTTCTAACAATGTCCATCAAATATTCGTCGATTTCAAACAAGCGTACGACAGCATCAACCGAACTGCATTGTATAACATCATGCTGCAGTTCGGAATCCCAGCAAAGTTGGTACGACTGGTGAAAATGACCATGACCGACTCCACGTCACAAGTGCTGATCCAGGATAATATGACCAACTCGTTTTCGACGAATACAGGACTAAAACAAGGGGATGGATTAGCTCCGGTACTCTTTAACCTAGCGCTTGAATATGTCATCAGAAAAATCCCCGTTGACACGAGAGGAACTCTATTATTTAAGTCGACACAGCTAGTAGCTTACGCTGATGACATCAACATTATGTCACGTTCGTTCAATGACGCCAAGGAAGTATTTGTAGCTTTAGACGAAACCGCCAAGGAAGTTGGTCTTCAAATTAACGAACAAAAAACAAAAGTTATGACTCAATCAAGAAAAAGGACGCCAATAAGACAAAACATAGCAATAGGGGACTATAATCTTGAAAATGTGGACAACTTCGTGTATCTAGGGACGAACCTCTCGAAGGATGGTAATGAGCTTGACGAAATCAAACGACGGATTCAATTAGCCAATAAGACATTCTTTTCGGTGCTTCCCATTTTGAAATCTCGATGCGTACACAGGAATACGAAGCTTCGCATCTATAAAACGATTATTAGACCTGTGCTATGCTATGGAAGCGAAACCTGGACAATGACCCAGGCTTCTGAAAAAGCCTTGAATACGTTCGAGAGAAAGGTATTGCGAAGGATCCTCGGTCCAATACGGGAGGAAGATGGATGGCGAATCCGATACAACAACGAGCTGTATACCATATATGACAAGCCGGAAGTCTCTACCGTCATACGACTACAAAAATTACAATGGGCTGGCCACGTCGAACGAATGAGCGATAATCGAATCCCCAAACGGTCTCTCAAGGGGCGAGCGCAGTGTTGCCAACTTTTTTCCAGCCGTTGTAGCTAGATTTGAGGGAAAAAATAGCTAAAAATAGCTAAAATGTTCACTTTGTAGCTAAAAAGTGTAGCTAAATTCAACAATAAAAAACTCAATGTTCTGGAAAACAGTTTTATTAAGCTAATGTGTATAATTGATATGGAAAAATATATGATGTACATTGTATTATGAGTAGTTTATTAATTTAACAGTATAAAATGGTATAAAAATCGTTGAAGAGCTTATTAAGTTCAACAGAATTCTATTCTATTTTTTAATTCATGATAGAAGCATCCTTTAAAATGGGTTGAAGAAATAGGAGATGTAAAAGGTTTTTGATTGTTATACTCCTTGTAAATCATTTTTGCTAAATAACATTCTTCTGATATTTCTGATATTTGGATGCTGAAGTGGAGTTTTAGCCATAGTTATTGGTTAATGATCCTTGATACTGATCCCGTTATTGACAACCACCTCGTTTACGAACTCCGTATCATCTTCAGAGGAATTTACAGAACCAATTATAAATTTCTGCAGGTAAAAACTTTAAGGTTTGGGGAAGAAACGATCTTCAAGCTGCAGAAACTGAAACCTGAACGGAATGACAAGCTCATCTTATTAATATTAAAAAAGGATTTTGACGACTTAATTTTTTAAATACACCGTTATTGACTCCGAACATAACACTTGCTTTGTCTGTCATATTTGTAATATTTAGGATGTAGTTTTCTAAGCACGTGTTTATGGCAGTAGTAATACTTTCAACAGCTCCCCTTTCTAGCTCTTTCAAGTAAATTGTAATAAATTTTTGCTAAATATCACTCAAATGTCCGTAGCCTCGTCAATTAAAATACTGGAAATACAGTTATCAAAATCTGCCTTCAAATCCGATGCTAAGTATGGAAACAAACTGCCCCCAACTCAGAAAATATAGTCCTTATTTTTCGCTGTGTTGAAAAACTCTACAAAATGAAAAAAAAACATAGCTAGCACAATTCTAACGGTTGATTTTACTACTGAGCACGATTTCTAATGTCTTCTAGAGTTTTGTGCGAACACTTTGTCTACGTTTTATTTCAATTTTATGTCTACGCCTGAATTTTTTGGTTCTTGTCTTCAAATTAAGACAGATAATGTGTATTCTATATTAAACATATTTCGTTTATCTTACCTATTTTAGTTTATTCCCAATGAGTTAGAACTCACGGTTTTTCTTCGCACCGAACAAAAGAAATAAAACTGTTCGTAAAAGATTATTATTGTTCTATGCCTAGAAAGACATAGTACATAGTAGTGTAGTACTATTGTACTACCCAAAGCATTGGTGAATGACCTTAGAATTTGAGGAAATTATTTTTAAGCACTGAATGTTTTAAATATTAATAAACTAGTGTAAGTTAATGCAATCAAAGCAAAAATTTAAATTATCTATAATCTATAAATTTGTAGCTAAATTTGTAGCCAATAGCTAAATGAAAAATTACGTAGCTAAACAGGTTCTTTTTGTAGCTAAATCTAGCTACAAAATAGCTAAATTGGCAACACTGGGCGAGCGAGCTGAGCCAGGCCAGTCGGTAAGCCACGCAAGCGCTGGGAGGATTCGATCGATGCCGACAGCAGGTCACTTCTGGGAGCACCGAACTGGAGGACGCGGTCACTGAACCGAGACGAATGGAGGCGACGTATTAAGGAGGCGAAGGCTCGATTCGGGCTGTAGTGCCTCGATGATGATTTGATTCTGCTTTCGGAGGCTTACTAACGGAGGGAACTGTGAACACAAATTAATAGCCTTTATTATAGAAGTGTGTATTAGCAGTGGTGCCATTTCTAAGCTTTATGTCCTATAACTTCTGATGTAAAGATCAGATTAAAATGGCATTCACACAGTAGGGAGACCTAACTGCAAGTCAAGCTCAGTAGGGTTTTGGTTGAAAAATTAGCAAAGGGGTGCCAGCATTGGAGTTTTTGGCATTTTTTTACCAAGAGTTAGCATAATCAAATATTCGAATGATATTGATCTTGTATTGAAAATAAACAACGAATTTTCCAGTTTAGAGATTTTTTAAATTTTTGTGGGCAGTTCCCTCAAAAATTCGCTTAACCCCATAGTCTCGAATGCAGTCATCGAATCGATAAGAAATTCGAAGGGGTAAGTTCGCTGCACTATCAGTCAGATTTGGTATGCTTTTGACTGTAGTGCCAGCAAAGGTGGATTATTTTCGTTCCACCAGATTCTACCATATAATCTACAGTAAAAATAAGTAACAAATGCACAAATTTACCAATTTTTGAAAACTTCGCGAATGGCAACGCCGAAAATCATTCCATCCCTAGGGCTGCCAATTAAGTCTTCGAATAAAAACGACTAACGACAGTTTGTTGACTTTAACGTGAAACAATTGTGGTTGACTTCAATGCACCGTTAGTTTTTTAGATTAAGAGAGTTTCCCACCTACAAAAAGGCCAAATTTTTTCGTGCAGTTTTAGCAGTTTTTACTTCAAATGACCACCGAAAATTTCAAAATGAAAAAAATAGAAATCAGAGAACGTTGGGGGGGGGGGGGGAGGATTTGATGGTACTTTGACTAAATTGTAATGTTCTTTGATTTCCGATAATTTTCAGCTGAGATACAACGAACACCGCAGATTATGTTTTTCCAAAGACGTTCTTGAAAAACCTTTGTCACCGGTTTATTTGTCGATATTTCCGCATGAAAAAATTACACAATGTTATTGAAATAATAATTAATAATGTACATGAAGTTTAAATAAATCCAAAAAAAAAAAAATGTAGATAAGTGTTTTTTTTCACGCTGAAACCCTTACCCCTCACTTATCCCACAGCACAGTGTTTGATAATGGTAGATAATTTATAGCTGGATTTGAATGAAAGACCACTAGCATCAACAGTTGGCTATCTACCCTATCAGTTTAACAAACTGTAACTTGTAAGCTGCGGGTTTTCGCAGTTTCTCGCCGTAATGGCTTTGAAAATAAAATAAAAATGTTAAATACTATTTTTCTGTCCTATAGCGACTATAAATAAGCGGACTCAATTGCAAGACAGCATTATGTTCAAAACATCAATTTTGTTTGTTAATGACGAGAAAATGAAGTTTAAATTATGATTGATATTCTCATCATACAGTTGAAACTTTTTTAATCGTCAGTTCTCGTATATATATTCAACGAAGCAAATTTGAAATATCTCGTGAAACTCATTATAAATTCTCTACATAATTAACTTGTCATTTAATACAATAAAACGATGCAACAGCTATTCAAAACATAATTCCTCAGCTTCATCCCATACAAAACTGATCACCCTTGAAAATCTTACACCAACCTGTCTTCTTGGCAAATACTTTCCTAGACAAGAATTTATTGCTCTAATGCCGCACAACTTTGTATAATATACTCTGAGAAAAGTTTATCTGCGCTTAAGAAAGTTTGTCTAGCCCGAAGCGACCGAAAGCACGAAATTCAAAGTAGATATTTATGACTGCGTATATTCTTTCTTGTGTGTAGTGTAACGAAAGAATAAAGCAAATTCTGGTGGTTTTAAGATTTCCTAATACACCACAAAATGGATATGCATTAAAACGGTAAGTATGTTGGCAAGATTTATGAAAAAAAGTTGTGGTACTGGTGATAGAGCAGAAGGAGCTATACAAAACAGATGGAAAATTTTGCGGTGTCTGGCCGAGTTTTTGTCGTCAAAGTTACTTTGTACGATTTAGGTCCCAAAAATGAGTGCAGATGAGGAAACAAGTTAATTTGTGTTGAAAGTGAAATCACAGGTCAATTCGTTTCAGCTTTTTACCTAGAAATGAGGGAGGAAAATACGGAAAATAACATGTAACTAGGATACACTGCTTGCCTCGCTAACGCTATATTTACCTGGTAATATTTACCAAACAACCAAGCAATCAATTTACATACTTTAACATTTGGTTTATGGAATCTCAAGTCGACCTTTCGAAACAACAATTTTCTGGGAAAACAAAAACTTCATCTTTTATACAAATGAATGTAAGAATGTTTGCATTTATCGTGCTAGTAAAACCTCATTTGCACTGCAAAAACTCAAGTATACATGCCATGGGAACATGAAACAATGACGATAGCACAGCACAGTTGGCAGTTTGCTGGCTTAAGAGAAGTAAGGATTACAATGTTTGTTCGGCGAGCTATTTTAACCCCATCGTGACCTCGAAGCTGGAGTTTTTTTTTGAGCTAAAATTCACACTCTAATTAGATTCATGACGTCCTTTGGTATTTCTTCAAGCGATGAATTCTAAAAATACAACATTCTGGTATTCATGAATTTCAATCAGACGAGAGACCTCTCAATCGGCAGCTGAAAGCAAACTGTCAATCTGTTACCATCTTGAAATTCAATCACAGATTTGTCACAAATTCATATTCAATCCGTAGAAATTACAGCCATCAGATACACACAAACATGTATACTAAATTACGGATCAATATTTTCCAGTTTTTTCTCGCTACTTCAGTCGAGAAATTTCAATTTCTCTACAAACATGAAATTCACATTGAAAACCACCTTTCCGCTTCCCACACGCGCTTCGCCTGTATTGGTATTCAATTTTGATTGTAATCAAATGAGCGTAATGCAATAAAACAGAAGATGACATGAGATAGATGAAGTGCTCTATCTTCTCGGAGCTTCGATAAAAAAAATTCTGCAAAAGGATGAAAATAGGATAAGGAAGGACGAATGGATGGAAGATTCTTTCGAACAAAAAATGTGCCATTGCTGGTTTGGCTGACAAGGAAATTCTCATCTGGTTGTTGCAGTGTAAGGAAAACTTTATGAAAATTCTGTAAGATGAGAGATTCTAAAGTGTATTATGCTCGTATCTATGAATTTGAATTTGTTCCTCTCGGAGTTTTTACATAATCGAAAGGTAAATAAATTTCTTTGTGGTATCAGATCTGTTGGTAGGGATATGCAGCGAAACTTTTGGTCGATTAGAAATTTGATAAATGACTTTTGGTTCTTGGGGATTAAAATAATTGAATTTTTCAAACGAATCCTATATGACGTGCATTACATTTGCCAAAGTTGTTTTTGTATGGCAGCTGAAAAATACTGAAAGTTGAAAGAAGGCGAAAGGAAAATTTAAATTTCAATGGAGTCGATAATAGTAGAATCTATTGTCACGGTCACTTATATCGGGGAGGGGGAAAAAAAGACCTCCACCGCCCTCCGGAAGAAGGTCGATGGAGGTGAAACATAAACAGTAACGATTGATTCAAGTAGAAATGTACTCATGAATGTGTAAATTTATTCTTGAACTGGTAAAAGTAGAGTAAATACGTAGGTAATTAGTTCTTAGATTAGGAGAAGGCAAATGAAAAAGGAACGAAGCGCACCGACCCCACGATCTTCTGATACGAATCGAGCCACCGCTGCCGTTTAGCCGCTACGAGAAGAAAAACGACCAGAAGTCATAACACATAAACACCTACAAAACTGTCGGACGTACTAAGACGCAGAGCAGCGCATGGATCGACGCGCTCTCGCCCAGCAAACCCCTGACCTCGGTCAATATTTGACCTACATCTGGATGTGATCGTTTCCACGCCCGAATGAATACACCAATTAAGTTTAACCAATGCGTAGTTAGCTGGTAACTAATACGCGATGCAAATGAAGGCGGGATTGACGCAATATTATCAAGCATGCCGGGTTTATCTAATGGAATCGAATTCGCGGCCGCTCTCCAATGGGCGGAAGATCGTGATCGGAGGAGCGGATTTCACCAGTGCATCTCACGAATGCGGAAATATCATTCTCAGTGGAGGAACAGACACTGGAGAAGTGAACTAATTACATACCTGGTGACGATGAGGCTGCTGTGCAGGAAAGGGCTGCTATTTGTGTGTACGGCATGAATAACGCCGACTCGATACATGTTACTGACTTGACGGCTCGGAATTGTCATAGCCAGTCAGATGACATTAGGTCGGGGAATTTGTTGTCCCAAGTTGGGACATGCAGACGTCAAGTGGATGCGATGTTCCACTCGAATGAATTGAAACGCTGGTTATTGCACCCAACGGGTCAGAGAAGTCCCGATAAGTATGAAAATTTTGGGGCACGAGCGCTGAAGCTAATGGCGGGACTTTTTTTTTCAAATTCGACTGGGTAAGCGGATGGTGGTGGCTAGTGGAGATTGGTAAAAATTAACGTGGAAAATCTACCTTATGATTACATATCGAGCATCGAGGGATTCTGTGACGAGTGTTAGCGGCGCAGTCAATAGCCCAGCAAATTATTTTCTTTTGGTGTCAGCAAGAAGATAGTTTAACTCCACGAAAAACGGCGACGGAGGATAAGGGAAAATTTTCGCAAGAATTTGTGCTGACGGCGACATACTTTGTTGAGTGACGGCGATAATAGCGGCGGGAAGGAGCAAAGCGACGAGATCGATCTGCATTAGGGCCCCAGCGAGGGATTTATCAGGTGCCTTTCACTTGTATCTTTATTTTTTTTATATATGCTGTTTATAGTTCTGGTATTATTTGAATCTACAAACATATGAGATGTTAGTTTGTAAGTAAAGTCGCGATCGCAAGTTGAATAATAGAATATAAGATACAGCCGAGTCGTGTGTATTTTTAAGTGACTGAAATACAATCGTTATTGTTTTGTTCGAATTAAATAATTTGAATTCTAATCATTATCGTGGTGAAGATTGGCTACGCGAGTAAATAGTGAACAGGGTCGTACTGTTGTGCTCCGTCCCCTCTTCTCGCTTCTGGGCGACGGTGGCGAGGCAGATTTTGGTTTTCGAAGCGAGTGGCGCCCGAACCACCCCTTTCTCGACGCGAGCGTAAGCCGACCGAATCTGCCACCCTTACGTCCCAATTCGGGGGCTCAGGGTTTTTCTTCCATTGGAGACGGTATTCCCTTAGGAAAAGGTAACACTATTTTCTAAAGAAAATTTGTAGCAGTATGATAGAGGGATGTTAGATGATTTTTTTGGTCTTCTTCGACAAAGTTGTAGTAGTTATGAAGCACTTTAAAGTTTTGTTTAATATAGAGCCAACATTGACTTGACAGCTATCAATAAATTGACTAACAAAACTTGCGTGGACTCGGACTTGTTAGAAGTTTTCACGAGGTACGTAAATTTAAATGTAACGATAGTGACATCAGCACCTTGAGTGCCAAGTTTATTTTGACAAAATACCCACGTATAGAATTGTTTAATTGTGAGACGAACAAAAATTGAAATTTAACTAACTGCCCGCAGTTTTGAACACCAAATATTTTATTTTTACCTTTAATCAAATAACGATTGAAAAGTATCCACGTGTTCTTATATAATGCGTTATTTACTTCTCAAGCAGAAGAACTTAATTTTAATACGTAATTGAATGACAATGTTATACACTTCAATAGCTGTCATTCAAGTATGAATCACTTGGCACTCAAAGGGTTAAATATACATTCTGCAATGCTTTTGTGAGCTGCGGTATGTATATGCATCTTTGGGAACGAATTTCAATGTTATTAGTCTATTTATGTTTCGGATAAATTATATGTGTTTATTTTGGACTTCTAGGCTGCGCAAGATTTGTGTATTATACAATTGAAACCGGATAACTAAGAGTATCCACCGACCTCATTTCTAATTGCGACTAGTCAACTGAAAACAGTCTACCTCATATTACTCGATTTATTAAATTAAACTTCAATTCAAAACTAACAAGCATCAATTGTAATTTGCATCCTGAATGAAAAGAAAGGAAATTGTCTCATTCCTTACGAATATGTACTTCGATCGATTTGACATTGATGGATTCCTTCCTCACTGATGTAGGAACCTCTGACCCTCGAAACGGGAAGCCTTGAAATTGTCATATTTCCATGGAAATGTTCGGAGGGATAGTAGTGATGACGATTGGGGCTATATAAACATACGAACATTTGTATAGATTCATTTACATTCTCAGATCTACACATTTGTATCATAAGATAGGCCTTCCGATATGCTATCATGACCTCATGAAACAATCATTTAAGTCGTCGGGATCGAGTCTAAGATGGAATTCTTGGAATGAAAAAGAGGACTTTGTGCTTTAGCGTTTGAAACAAAATTTCCATCTGGAGACTTGACTTTTGCGGTCGAGTTCGGAAAGGCAATCGTAAATTGAATTTTCATTTGATGGAAATTTGAAGACAAATATCTTCAAGGATGATTTGTGTGAATGTATGTGGCAGTTGATAGGAAATTGAAATGAGTAGAATTATTCGTTGCGGCAAACATTTTTTGATTCTGTTTTAAAAAAAAAAATTAAAGTACACAATCTTGCACGCATCATAAACTAAAGTTGGAGAATTTATGTACATGAATATTATTACCAACATTTCCGTAGTTCGCTTCCTTGGTATTTAACTTTCTTATAAGAAGTTGTAAAGCTTCAATATCAAATATGATAGTAGATACAATGATATACCTACTCTTAAAGACAGGGCCGGTTCTGGCCATAATTTTGCCTGGCGCAGAACGACATTTGGCGCCCTCTATATTATGATTTTTGTGAATACTCATTTGGGATTTTAATTTGCGCCTGCGAGTATTTACCTGACCATTGCTCAATAGAAAATTTTCATGAAAAAACTAGACAGCTTAACAATCACTATTTAATTCGAACATAAGACCGTTTTCTAAGGATAAAACCAGGGCTGCGGAGTCGGAGTCGTGGCTCTGTACATTTAAAGCGGAGTCGGAGTCGCGTTCGACTCCGACTCCGCTTTAAATATACAGGGGCACGACTCCGACTCCACAGCCCTGGATAAAACTGTTAAATTTACTAATGTTTCTTTCGTCATCGTAGATTTCAAATAATTCTTCAAAATTTTTAATTTTGTAAAAGATCGTTCTCCCGCTGTAACTGTAAAGACTAAAGTCAACACTATTTTCAAAGATCTTCTATATTTATACTGAAAATGAATTCAAGGATATCATTGGGCGAGTCGTGATTCTTAATTTAAGTTGTAAACATGGACATTTCTTCATAAAATTTCCAAAGTTTAAATATTAATATTCATTATGTGTCAACGCTTCTTAAAGCTTTGAGCAATGCTGAAATGTGATTTGTTTTGGGTTAGTTATAAACTTCCCTACCTGATACACAGTGTTTTAGCTGTTAAAAGCGTTCGGTCAAAGAAATAACTGCTTGATCCAAAGCATTAAAATAAAATTCTACGTTCAACCTTTGTTTAGGGTCTCGAATAGGCGCATCTCTTGCCTCATATCTTAATTTTGTATCAAGCATTTGGCATTATTCCAAGAACATTTGGTAGTGCTGTGGACGGAATTTCCTATTTTTAGGGAGAGGAAAATCAGATGTTTTAATTTGGACGGATCCTTTCTGTACAATCAATATTATTATTTTCTTGATCAGTGTGGGCCATTAGTAAGGATTCCCAAGCTCTGATTTAATTGAAAACCTACACACCTATTTGGACATCGAAACGGAGAAGCACGGACTAGAATTATTTGGAAGTCTAGCATCCCGGTCCGAAGAAAGGTTTTTTTTTTGCTCCCGATTCCGTAATCTAGCATAGTATTCGGCACGTTTGAAATACTATTTTTAGAATAAATATACGAATTCTGTGGTTGATATACGAATTCTGTGGTTTATTTAGTCATAAAGTGCTTTCGTTTTTTAAACACTTTCTCTTTTTCCGTTATGCACTACCAACTACTTTTTTTAAAATTGAAATCATGATAGAGTCAAAATTGACAAACGAGCTCAAAAACTATTTTTACAAAATAATTTAAGCCGCGTCAAATGTGTTTGCGTACACTTTTATTCTTATGCACTTTCACATATCTTCTTTTCTCTCTAATCAATCTCTAAAATCTGTAGTTGAACTCTAAAGTAGGACCTATTTCAACTCCAGCGTGAAGCTTTTCGGACATTTTCGAATTTTTAAATTCACTACTTTCCAATAGAAGGCGTTGCTGAAAGCTCTGTTTATAATGAAGTGTAAAGTGTTGTTTTCCGCGTTAAAAAAAGATAATGTCATAGAAAGTACAGTTGAATGAATGATTTGTGCATTTAAATCAATAGTGAAACAAATTCATAACCCATCTGTGATAAGAATAGTTACTGAAAATTAAATGCAAATATGTGTTACGACAGATGTCATTGTGGCTTCGAAATTCAAATTCGAATGACTTCATGTGTTGGAAGCTGAGAGGTTGGAGTAGGCATTGTTGGCAAAGGCGCCAAAGGCGTATGCGATTTCAATTTGCCTTTTTCTCCTGGAGGTTAAAATAAAATGAGGCATTAAAAAATGTTTAAATTTTTACTCATTTAAATTTCGAGTGAAATATTAGTTTTTGATAGTGTGTGGTGAAGCAAATATATTCCTTGATAAAGACAATGATATAATAATGGTATGATATGACTGAAAATTAAATTCACGGAAGAAATGGGACTAATTTGTCTTTTAAAAACTCAATCAATAATACATCGATTTAAAAAAAATTTGATATAATTTCATTCTATATTATCATTATTTATAACTGTTATATATCATAATTGTGTATATCATAATCATATATTATTACGTGCTTTTCGAAAAAAGTCAAATCTATCTTCTACAGACCCACTTAATGTTGAGCATCAATGGTAATTTGAAAATCTGCTAAAATATTCCTTGCAAGCTTCATCACATTACACATATCTAGATGGAAAATTATTCGGCCTTTCTTTATCAAATTGTAATAAATTCCTTGATCAGGGTATCATGTACATCTCAGCCAAGTAATCTAGGCATGATTTAATTTTTTTTCATCCAAAGTAATTCGCATCATTTAAGCGCCATTGTCAGCTAGGTGCTGACAGTGACTTAGTGTGCTTCTTGCTCAGTAAAAATACTGGAAATTAGTAAATGGTCAAGAGTAATTTTCCATTACATTAATACGCTCAACTCAGTTACCTCCATCTGCACATTCAACTCCAAACGTACTTTTACCTTCACCCAAACCTATCCCAAAATCATTGCTTCGAAATAATCAAGAATGGCAGCACGAATTAGACAACCGAATGTCGTCCAACAAAAACCAGAAGTCTTTAAATAAGAAAATGACTGATATTCATAATGTAAGTATTTTCGCTTTAAATTATTTTTTAAGCCTACACCTGCAAAGACTATTCTTTACTATTTGTCAAAATATTTATCATCATCGATACTCAAGTGATTTTGGATACATACAATTTCATTACAGGTGTATCCTCTTGAATGTAAATCGACGGGGGTCTATGCGCTATAGAAAAATTGAAATATGACTGGGAAGTGATAAATTCAAATATCAAGCCTAAATAAAAATTAAATAGCTCAGCACCAGTGAATACGTTAAGGTAAAAGGTTTTATGGATGTAATGTTATATATATTTATGTTATATATATTTATATATATTTACGTATATATATTTATGCCCAGTCTCGCTAGCATGTTATTATATTACTTTTTCGACTTTTTGGAGTGGTCACTTGGCTGTCCTAGTCGTGGGTTGTCTTCAAATGAGCCCCTTCCTTGTTTGAAAAGACAGTACAACTTGTAAATCATGGTTTGACCTGAACCAGAGCCCCCGTAAATCGATGTTGTCTCTTCCATTATGGCTTGAGCCAACTTTTCTTGTTTGGTGAGGAACTTTATAGCAGCGCGTTACTCGATTTTCTCAATATTTTACAATTTCATGCAGATTGAGTTGCTTGGTCGACGATAGTTTAAATACTAATGGCCCGATTGAAACAAAATTTGCTATTTATACTCACATTGAGTCTTTAAACTTATTTATTTTCATTAAACTAACCTCATTACTGATCTACCTACTCATTCCGCGAAATTAATGACCCACCTTCGTAGATCATAACATTTTGTTTTTCATTCCTAGGAATATTTAGGAATATCCTTTCAATATCTTTCGTAAATTTCAATTAGGAATTTTTGTTACTTTCGAGAATGCTGAAGAACTATGCGTTGCAAACAAATTTCAATTGACTTAATATTGTACATCCTTATCCTACATTTGCATGTCTCCTATCAAGTAACAAAGCATCCTATCTAATTTGTACTAGGTTGAAATGGTACAGACGGTAGTATGAATTACTTTATTGTGCCTTATTCTATTTTTATCTATAAGAGGTTATTCCGTACTTATCTTAATAAAACTAATTTCTTAATAGTTTTTTCCCACCTTAAAAGGATCAAGATGTATTGTCAAACATTTGCATGTACACCTGAATCCACAAGATTACTATGGAATGCGTTAATACGATGGAAGTACTATGGAATACGCTATTAAGTAGAAAGCTCCACTTCAACTACACCTTAGAAAGAAAAAAAATGTGGTTTTGGTTGCATTACACGGACTTTCTACACTTAATTGCATCGTATAGTCTTTATAAACCACTATATGCAAACGATAAGGGTTTATGCACTCGGCTCAAACATTTCTCAGCCGCATATCTCGTACACGAATTTGATATATGAAGCTTTTGTGCAAATTTTAATGTTGAGTAAATTTAATGTTAACATAAATTCACGTAAAGCCAATCGTTAGCAAGATATTTAAGAAAAAATGATTTTCGTGACCTTTGAACTTGAATAACTTTTGTTGCGCACACGACTTTGTCGTCTCACAATAACCACATTTCCGTTGAAAAATTTCCACTTGGATTTATTTGGCAGAGAAAGTCTTATTTTCCTGGCCTGATTAAGCATTGCTTCAAAAACGATAAAGTGTTAGCGAGTGAATGGTAACGCGAGTGATATTTTTATAATATTACGATAAGTAAAGTGTATGCGATTAAGTGATTAGGTAAACAAAGGTGTGATTAGTTGTTTAAAACGAAACTGTTTTATTTCGTAAACGCGGAGAATATCGAAACCACGAAACGTGTTTAAAGAAAAAACACAACAATATCTTAAATGGCGACCACTTAGCTGCTCAAAACAAACCTTTTACCAAGAGGTTTCTCGATTCGATTCTCAGGTAAGCAAAGCTAAAAAAAATCGGCTTCATATGGTAAATTAGCCACTATACTCTGCGTACTTGGCTGAAAGTACATTATTGTAATGTAGCAGTAAGTTTACTTGTTTGCCTAACGCCCCGGTTCGCTTCAGATTCCTGTTTTTTCTCTGCTTTGGCGAGCCTGTCGCCGCTTACGCAAATTCAACAAAAAATCTTCCAACAGTCGAACCAGCAAAGACTTCGCTTTGACGAACCTGTCGCCGCTTATGCTAAGTCTTTCCTAGCGTATTGCGTTTGAAAGAATTTAAAAGAAAACAATTCTTTTCGTAAACTTGGTCGCCGCTTTTTCTTTGGCTTACCAGTACTGAATGTACTTTATTGATTCCAATCCTGAGCTTTTATAACAATAGTATTACAGTTATGTTTTTCAAAAATCTGCGCGAATCAAAAATAATTTAATACAGTTCGAAGGTTCTACCACCGCGTGCAATTAGGGCGCTCTAGTCGCCATAAGTGATATTTGACATTTCGACAAGTGTCGAAACGTCAGTGCGGTTTTTAGTGTACACAACATTATAAGCAGTGCTTTATTTCTTTTTCCCATATGGCAAAATTTATTTTAACAGCTTATCTAAGAAACTTTACCCAGCTTAAAGATAATTATTAACACACGCTACAATTTCGTGCAACCACTGCACTACATGACAATCCTTAGCCATTTCACTTCACAGAACAACAGCAAACTGCTAAAGATATCTTGCCAAAGCTTATTTTACAGATAATACTGATGAAAATTAAATTCTGTATCAGATTTTCATCTCGTTTTTGTCAATTGAACTTTAACTTTTTACTATTTTCAACTCTTATAGTAGAAAAGTCCATCGTTCTAAATAGCTCACTCCACTTAAATTGGAATGATTATTTCCCATAATAGTCCTCCGAAAAGTCACCCAAAAGACTCTTATTGTTTCTAGATAATGTGCCAACTGTGTGTCAACAGTAAACATATCGCTTCGAAGGGAAATGAATATCATGCCGTTAATCCTTTATCCACATCCCATCCTATTTGAGCGTCCGAAATAAAGTTCGAATTACGGTTTTTATCTATCATAGTAACGTTGCAACGGTCTGTAAAACAAGCAACAGAAAATTAAGGGTGACTTTAAAGTGTATATTCACAAGGAGTTGGTTAATAGTAGTCGTTTTCGAGAAATGAGCTTCAATATAAATTGCAGACGTTCTCACGATAAAAACTATTGCTGGAATAGATATAGTTACATGGTTGCGAGTCAGACTGTGAGTATTCAATAACATATTTAATCAAAACGTTTACACCAATTCGATTCGAAATCCCTTGAAAACGTAGTACCCTTAAACATATTTGAGGATTTACAGCATTATTTATTGTGAAGTAAGTGATTCACAAACTACCGCAAGACTATCGAAATGTGGAATTGGCTCGATAAATTGCTCCTAAAGAAATTTTCGTTGTTGTCATTTCGTGGTCTTTGAACAATAATGGCAACAGTTCGGATATTGGTTGGTGACAATTTATTGCTATCGTCTATTTCATGTGGGTATTTATTGGAAGTTTACATGAAATTAGAATTGATGAAGAAGTAAAACCAAATGAGCGTGTAATTGCTTATATTGGTTCTGTTTTAATGTATGTAGGTCTGCTTTCAGAAGAATATGATATCGATATGAGATTATGGATGATTTTATGGCGTGGTATGTACGAGTATATTCATGATATGTTTGTAGGGAATTCGCTGTTAAAATGAAAATAAACTTATGTATGTAGTGGAATCAGATATACATTTAGTAATAGGTCTATGGTAGTTTTGAGCATTAGTTAAATAATCTAGTCGTAGCAAACCGAGGAAATGTCCCTACCTATAGGGGACCTCGTAGTGAAAACGTGCTAGATATAGCTCTGCACAATGACTCAAACGAGCAGTTAGTAGAGAATTGGAGGGTTTCTCATTTTCTGACTTCTGTGACATCAGTTACTCTTTAAAATTCAATGTAGCTCACAATTATCGACCGTTTCGCAATCCCAGGAATACCAACTGGCTAAACTTCAAACGGGAGGTGACTAATGGCTTAGGCCCTCCTCCGAGAATTGGCAGTGTAGCTGACTTGAAGGCTGCAGTTAATGCACTCACAGGTAAACTCGTTAAAGCCTTGGCATGGTCCTGTCCCTAAGTCCGTCCGAGGCGCAACAGGGACCTGAGGGAACAGCGAACAGGGACCTGAGTTGTGGCAGACGACAGGTTCGTGAACTGTCCAAGTTAGCGAGCAATGCGATTTACGCCAGCAGGAGAGTGCTGGGTAAAACGTGGGGTCTAAGCCCTGTTTTAACGCACTGGATCTATATGGTGATAGCCAGGCCTATCCTTGCTTACGGATGCTTGGTCTGGTGGCCAGCTGTGAATAAGACTACCTTTGCCAGCATGACGGCAGCGGTTGGCGGTTCTCTGTACCACAGGTGTTTTAGCCTTGACTCCTTCATCTGCTCTGAACGTCCTGCTTCATCTCCCTCCCCTTGACCTCTTCATTAGGGGCGCTGCCGCAAAAGCTGCTATCAGGCTAAGGGAATCGAGATACTTCGAGTCACGATCCTTCGGCAACAGTAGAATTGCCCGGGAGTACGCAGGTAGCACCGACTACTTGGTCCCCACTCTATGCTTCGAGCGGGGATATTAAGTGACTGTGGGGGATGGGCAGGAGTGGAATCAGCACATGGGCGCTGCAACTCTTAGCATCTACACTGACGGCTCTAAAACGGCTGCCGGAGTGGGTGCTGCAACATTTTCTGCAGATGCAACCATGAAAGCAGCTTTCAGGCTTCCTAACCACTGTAGTATTTTTCAGGCGGATATTTTTGCGATACGTAAAGCCGCATACCTAGCATACACCAGAGATACCACAAGTGAGGAAACCAACATCTTTACAGACAGTCAAGCAGCGGTTAAAACTCTGATGCCTTACACATACAAATCGAAGTGTGTACTGGACTGTATTCAGGCCCTGGGCAGACTGGGCAACAACAGTAGAGTCAGAATTTTCTGGGTTCCTGGTCACAAGGGCATTGAACGAAACAAGAGGGCGGATTTCAGGATCGGTTGGCATTCCAACTTCAATCCAGACGATCAATTACTCTATCGACTCCTATATGATGCAAGGTGCAGTGTGCAGATGGCGTGCAACTCAGACCTGCAAGCTAACCAAAATAATGTGGGGGTCATACAATCACGTAGCGACTAAGTTTCTGCTCGATTTAACGCGGGCTGACTGCAAGCGGCTGGTCGGTATCATTACTGGCCACTATCTTGTAGCAGCTCATGCCATGAAAACGGGACTCCTAACCAGCGACACCTGTAGGAAGTGTCAAGAGCCGGGAGTCTCTGAAACAATCCAACACCTTCTGTGCCATTGCCCGGCACTGGGGAAAACCAGGCAACGCTGCTCCGGTGAGCCCTGGCTGGTGGATCTCTCACATGTAGCGGAGCAGAGGCTGAAGGACATACTTCAGTTAGCAAAAAACTCAGGGGTCTTCGATGGCCGTTTGGACTGAACTTTCCTTCTCCGAGTCCATTTATCTGGTATCGCTATGGACCAAATAGGTCTATGTGTGGCCCTGTGCCAGCCAGTTGGACCTAACCTAACTTAGTTAAATAATGAAGAACTAGATACCATGCTTATTGCATTAGACACTACTGACTAAAGTCATCGTAAATGATGAGGGAATAATGCAATAACTTGTCTTTTGGTATCCTTCGATGGTTTATTTACTCCTAAGTAGAGGAAGAAAAGGGAATATCATCAAATGATTTCAGAGTAAAATACTGTAAAATACAAGTTGATTGAGAACCAGCTTATATCGCAGGTTAAAGAGGATGTCATGGTCAACACTGAAAATCGTGCGGATTAATCGACACCACAATAGGTAAGCGGCGGCTGATTTATGTTGAAACTCAGAGGTATTTGATGTTAAAGCGGTGAAAGAAAATCTTTCAAATCTTCTGTTCCATAAACATTTTAAGAATTCATTCAACAGCTTTGAGACGCAACCTTGTCATTATTACTGAAAATATCCTTTAACTTAAGCTCACTCTACTGGTCTTCCTACAATATAATTGGTATGGTCCTATTGCCACACTCTTTAATAGATACAAGAATCTTAGCAACAATTTCATTTTGGCTTCCTCCCAAATGTCTTTTATCTACACAGGAACAGTATCACAGAGTTAAAGTGCTTACCTGGAATTCAAGCTGCAGTCGTTCTGAAAATTCATTTCCGCCTAGCCAACTTAATTAAAATGAAAATGTGAATGTGAAAAATTCCAAGTATCTAGCGAAGTGACTATGTACAAGCCTTCGTTTGTCCATATACTCCTGTGTGTCGATTTAAACGAATTTTTCTCTGCATGAAATTCGCTATTGGGATACATTGCATTCCACGACGTACAATGGAATCAGGCAATGTCCCGTAAATTTAACTGGCAACTAGCTGAATATTTCAAAATTGGTTTGTGGATATTTTTATTTTCGCTTGTCGCAAATATTGCTCCAGCAATGGAAAGCATTGCATTGTTAATAATTGATCAATTAATTTAACGGATATTGAAGGATGCATATGATAGCTTCGTGCTGAGAACGAATTTCAGGGAATATGGATCAGTTGCATATGCGAGAGTGAATTCACGAGTGCTTTTATTAAATTGGCATGCCATCTGGCCAGTATGAATATGCGAAATGTTCGCAGAAGCGGTATATATTAACTACTAAAATAGGGTTGAGGTATAAATTTTCGAATACATGAAATGATTCAATGTAATTTTTGAATGGAATTGATAGTCTGATGTACGGTTCTATCAAAATAATTAATATTACATCCCATTCTCATGGGTGTAAGGGAATCGCAGAGTTAGAGATTTTCTCCAAATTCCACAAACCCATTTGGTATTTCAGCTTCAAAGAATAAAAGCGAGTATAAAATATTAAATGAACTACTAACTTAAATCATTTGAAGATAGATTTCCATTCATTGAATTCAATAAAATAAATTTTATCTGTTTTTGATTTTGGTGCAATTATTCGGAGAGTAAAATAAAGCATTCGGAGCATTCTGATACGATTACCCGAATTACCCTACGATTCAAATTAAAACAATCCTAATTGGAAGCGTGAAAGCATCCTTTTGAACGGAAGCCACTAAAATATTGCTTATATGACATGGTGCGAACTGTTGAAGTATTCCCAATGAAACCAATTCGCAAATTGGCAAAACCATTACAGCAAATACTTTAGTAAATACAATGAAATGCAATGGGTGTGTATGTCTGTTTTTTGCGGTATGTTTTCATTCTGACTGCAGTAGCTTTTCTGCTATCAACTATGATAGACAAATGTGCTTGCATTTATTGTACTGTATGCATTTTTCGAGCGATTTTATGAAGCCTACTGCGGTAATTTAAATATACATAAAAGCACTATTCATTTTTACTGCGAATAATTATAATGACATCTATCAGCACATAGCAACTCAAAAGCAGGCATTAATTGATGGAAAGTTTATTGAATGTAACTTCTTCTATTACAGTAGATACTGAAATTTAACTTTTCAACTCCATACGATTCTCCCCAGTGAATTTGTTTTAAATGTTCAATCGATGTTAAAGTTGACTTCTCGTCTTTTTGGCCTCATTCATGATGGACGTAGCTTGAAGTACGTAGTGTGGCGCAGCCTTAATGCGAAATCTTGCAATCATGTGTTCATATGCTGTAATATACGATCACCATCACCGCAACATAAACATGCACCGCAACGTTAAGTAACTGTAAATTTTCATCAAACATTCCACAAATAAACGATAGCTCCGGAGATAGGTCCCTAGTTGTGGAAATTCACATTACGTTCCGAAGATTCAAAAACAAACTATCTGAGCCATGGCAGGTTAGAGCTTTGAGGTGTTGACCAAATCAGAGAAACAAACTATATAATATTATAAAAACCAATAGCAATGCTAGCGACGACATCAAGAAAAGATATAATGACTTAGCTGAATAATTTTTAAAAATTTTCGCGAAGCATATGAAAGCTATGTCAATATAGTTGGCGAAAACATTATTCACAATCCTAAAAATTATTTTGACTTTTTGAACACCAAGCGAACAGCTTCTGGTTATCCCAAATCGGTGCAAAAAAAAACAATTCAGTTTCATACCCTCGTTTCTCGAAGTCTCAAAAGTGGCGGCAAACGATCGGCATTTTGTCTGCTATACCATAGATGTTTGAAAAAATTGTTTTTGAAAAACTTACCATTATTGTTGATCCTCTTCTAAACGAGCAATAACATGGCTTCAGAATAGATAGGTCCACTACCACCAACCTTATCATAATGATTTCAAATGTGCTTCGCAATATGGAAAAAGGACGTCAGGTTGATACTATATACACTGACTTAAGCAAAGCTTTTGGCCTTGTCGACCATGATGTTTTAAAATTTAACCTGCAAAAATTTGGTATTTTAGGAAACTTGCTAAATTGGTTGGATTGTTACTTAAGAAATCGAGCACAACCTGTAAAATTCCAAAGTTTTCTCCGCGAAAATACCGTTTTCTTTGGGGTATCGCAAATCAGCCACCTAGGGAAGCTCCTGTTTAGTATTTTTATTTTAGACCTATCGGAGGTATTATCAGACATTCTACATCTTTTTATGCGGACGATCTTAAGATGTACTACACTCTTCAATCGAAATCTGATTCGAAATTCCTTCAGTTAAAGCGTTTATCGCTTGAGAAATGGTGTGTCCGAAATAAACTTCTTCTTAACATTGACAAGTGTCCTGTCATAAGCTTTTCCCGTAAGACCTCTACTGTAAATTTTGATTACCGCCTGATTAATCAGCTGCTGAAGAATGTAGATAGTGTTATGGATCTCGGTGTCGTTCTGAGTAAGAAGCTTCGCTTTCATCTTAATACGACAAAGTACTTGCAAGAGCCAATTAGCAGCTAGGATTTATTAAGAAGTGGGCCAAAGAATTCTGAAATTTATGGGTCACAAAAACTCTGCATATATCTTTAGTGCTTCCTTTACTCGAATACTGATGCATTATCAATATTCATAGCGATAGACTGGAATCTATCCAAAAGAAGTTTGCTCCTTTTGCCCTGAGAGCTCTATACCGTCCACGTGATTTTGAAAGCCGTCCATCTTCTAGTTACAGAGCATTATTTTGCTCAGGCTTGATTAACATTGAATGTAATTGCAATAGCATAACGGCCAATAATTCTGTAAGACGGACTAGGTACACACGTCTCTTCAATGAGCACCAGCATCACACTGTTTATGGTGATAGAAAACCGATAAATATATGCTTTAAAACATTTAATAAATTTTCCAACTACTATTCCTTGTATATCTCTAAATCCAACTTCAAAATTGCATTAATTATCTCACTCAATTCCTAAAGAAAACCTTATTTCCTTTTCTTGGGAGCTCCACCTCAAATTGACAACTAGACAAAAGTCTGGGACATGTTATTTTATTTTAGTTTAGCTTAAGAAAAATGTAAATTGTTACATTTTGATGTATACATTTTGTTTGTTTTGATATAAATTAAAAAAAAAAATAAATGCCGAATTTGGCTTGCGTTTTGCTGCAACATAGATTTTGGGTGCTTTCACGCTTCTTTCAACGACGTTTCAGCGTACTACGTACTCCAGGTCGGCGGTTGATCGGATTTACAGACTCTGAAAGTAGTTTGTACAGAGCCTTGTTTTCAAGCATATCTATGCAATTTCCAAATTTTTAAGTTTTAATTAGAGCCTTATTTTTAATTATTACTATAATGATTTGTTCGATTCTACGCCACCACAATTGTGAGCACCCTAGACTGACAACATTCGTGGGGACGACCCAAGCACTCAAGCCTCATCCAGCAATGCAATAGAAAATAAATTAAATACATATATAATTTAATACATATAGATAAATAAATAAATAAATAAATATACTATATTTCCCCACCCTCAGTGAACCCACAGTTAGCTATGATGAACAGTCGTAACGTTAAATCCAGCGCATGTTTCTTTGATTGTAAATAAATAGCTAATATCTAAATAAATGTGGACCGGAAAGAAAATATAAATTAAATTACTAATAAGGAAATGTTAAAAAGAATATTCCAAGAGCAATGGGAGAATATAAGCTAAGAAAAAACGGACTGACTTTTAAACATCGTGAAAAATTATTGCAACAGGTTTTAAAGACACAAAGATATCATACAAGTTACTAAATAAGTTAAATTTTTCCAAAACTTTCTAAACTAATCTCTTTTTTTTTGAAAAAAAATACCTGATTTAAGGATCTTCTATCAAAAAATTGACACAGACATTGCTAATATTATTATGCTTCAGTTTATAAGTTCAAGAACGAAAAATTTACAAAAATATTGAACGCCTTTTCATTTTCTTCGATTCTCGGTTTTTTTTTTTGAATGGCAGTAGTTGAAAGTATACTTTTTATGCTAAGTGTATTTACAAAAGGAAATGGTACAGCCTACTATAGGTAAAAAATTATAAAAAGATGAAAAAAATTAAATGAAAATTAGGATTTGACTTTTTTAGCTGAGTCGTGCACTGCTCACAAGACTTGTCCTAAAATAAACTACACCATATATTCGGTGCTAAGTTGCGCCTTGACCCTTTTATTTCTCGTAGAGAAGTCGTGCGACCGGACTTCTCTGCGGATCAGGGGGCCCCCTAAACTCATGTCCTTGATTTTCATTTGCTTTTTGATAATTTTTTTGAAAAAATGGAGGACATTTACATAAAAACAAAGAAATCTCTATTCTAAATAACCGAAAAATTGAGAACGTTTTGCAGGATTTCCATAAAAATGAATGCAAAATGTGATTTTTAAAAAAATTATTTTTATATAAAATAACGCATTGAATAAAATCAAAAATGTATATCTTTTTCGTATACATATATGTTAGTGCATATGAATTTTAAATTTGGCCAATGCGGTCAAATTCACTTTGTATGCAATATACGAACAAACATGGCTTTTATACGTAACTGAGCGTTCATTGCGATGCAGTAAAGAAAAACAAAATGATAAATATCGAACATGTTCTGCAAAGATTGTCTTCGCAACCAAGAAAATTGTCATTATAAAAGCTTGTAATAAATGTTCTTGATAAATGAAATGTTTGTTCCAATCTCTCAAACAAGCAAACAAGCTTGGAAAATATGGTCTTCGGTTTTGGATCAGATATAATTCCTGATACCTTTTTTTTACTCCAGAAATACGATTTAATCGAAAAATGTCCTCGATTTTTATAAAATTTTTGAACAAATATCCTCGATTTTTGCTGAAAGTTTCTCAATCGATTACAGCAGTGAAAACAACATATGAACTAAATATACCACAATGTTAACGACACCTTATTGCTCAAATCAATATCTATAAATAAAATTTCAGCCAAAAACAAACCACCCACGTATCAAACTACCAGCTACAAATGACCTGATGCGTCAAATCCTCAGCAGAATGAAAGCGTTACTAAGTAATCCCCCAATGACCTGGCTTCAAGGCAGCATGATTAATCATAATTTATTTTCAGGCGCGACGTGAGCACTCGGATGCGTACAGGCGAAACTAAACGGACAAATCAGTAATATTTTCACATTAACCAGTTTCCAGTAAATTGTTAATATCCGTGACAAAAATATGCTTGGCCTCTCAATTAGTAACGAAAGGTAGAATCCCTTCAAATTCCTTAAGCTTTCTTCTCATCCTCAACAAAGGGCAAGTATAAAACGGAAAAAGTAAAAAAGTCACCTGTCGAAAAGCATTTTCGCAACGTCTTCTTCTACGGATGAAAGCAAAGACCAAGGGCGAATGTGAAAAAATCATTCTTCTCCGACATTTAATCTTATGGATTTTTCAGCAGCCAAAATGCTTTTAGCAGGGATTTTCTTTAATGTGCAATATCGTGAGAGATCCAACCCAGAACAGTTTATCCCAGTTACGTTCTGATTCGTTTCGTTTCAGCTTTGCTGAAATGACTGTAACGTGGGGAAGAGATAGGTAGAATTTTTTCAGGTACATACTGCAGACTTGCGGATGCTAAGTATTCATTTTGCATGTGTTTTTAACGGGATGTTTTCATAGAAAATAAGCTTCATATCGTAATTAGGTTATATTTACTTCGTGGCGTTTTAACGGCAAATTTTATCGCCGCCTTTTCCATAAAAATTAATACTAAATAAGGAAATGTGCTGGACAAAAATCTGCTCTCCGCTCTAACTGGGTGTTATCCAAGCCATACAGACTGTTCACCACCAACGTCACTTGATGCGGAGACTGCACTTAAATACTTAGGTGCGCCCGAAACAACCAACGTTTAGAAAACATGCTTGTGTTCCGGATTCAGTTGTACCCGAACCATGTCCACAAAGCACCAAATTCACAAGAAGAACAGTTGGTGTTTCGTGGACAATGTTAAATGGAGCAGATTAGCTTGCCACAAACTGAATTACCATTCAACCAAACGAAATGTATTCTGTGTGCGGTTTCAGAGCAATAAAAACAATTAGTATTTGGAAAGCCGAACAGGAAGGCGAGATTCAATGATTATGGTTTGAAAGTCCACAAATAGAGATTTTCGGAGGAGTAGATGTGAATTATGTGATAAGAGTGGATGGGGTTGGAATAGAAAGTAAAAATCTGGAAAAAATATGACATATGAGTGCTTTTTAGGATAGGTTATGTAGAAAGTAAGAAGCTTTCACAGCAGACTTGTCATAAGGGTATATCTCCTAGTAGAGGTGCTTAAGCATAAATGTGTCTACATTGTAACGAACGTGAATTCATGGATTTAGCATGGTTGTCATCTATACAGTGGCTCACAGCTTATTTGACACAGTGCTTCTTTAAAAAATTAAGTTGCAATAACTCAAAACATAATAGCAATATAAAAAAAATTTGAACGCCATTTTGAAGAAAAATTTTTGTTGTTTATTAAACAAGTTTATATTTGTTACAAAGTTGCTGTTTTACATCTTAAAAAACTAAAAGTAATAAAAAAATTTCATATCACAGCTTATTTGATAGTTTGATTAAACATTAAAATTGTTGTGAATTATGAGGTTTCGAGTTGATTTCAATACTTCGTAAGATAGCCCTTAGCCTTAAGCTATTCGGCATTGAGGCAACGAGTTTTTTTGTGATGTCAGGAGTAATTTTTTGCCATTCCTCTAGCAGTGCTTTCTTCAGGTCTTGTTTATTAGAAATATTGTATTTTCTAATGTTGTTATCCAACAAAGTCCACAGAATCTCAATGACGTTCTGGTGACTGTGCCGGCGGAGACATCAAATGTGGGCACTCCCAAATTGGCCAGGACTCCACAATCCCCAACTTGTTCTTTGGATCGTTCTCTTGGTACAACCGAAATTGGTTTCACCCAGTTTTTCAGTGCTTTGCAGCAAATTGTTTTTGAGTACATCAAGGTACTTTGTTTGGTCTATTGTTTCCTCAATAAACTTTAAATTTCTGACTCGGCTGCGGACATGCAGGCCCAAACTATCACATTGCCACCACCATGCTTCCCAGTAGCTTTGAGGTTCTCCTGGTTTATTTATTTATTTATAATCCCTTGCGCTACAGATATAATTTCAATTACAGCGTCAAGAAAGCAAAAATAAAAAAAAGAGTGAAACATAAAAAAGGAAAAGAAATAATAAAAATAATTGATAAATTAGAAAACTAGAATTAGGACTAAGGTAAACAGCAAAATTAGAAAACTAAAATTAGGACTAAGGTAAATAGCAATTCAAGGTAACATTTTCAATACATGCTTGAATTGTAAAAAAGATTGCGGTAGAGGACCAAGCTTAAGGGCATTGTGCGTTCTGGGTAGACGCAGCAAAGGCGAATGGAAATAGACTTCCGTGCGTGCAAAAGGAACAGAGAAAACCTCAGAAGAACGATTTGGACGACTGGATACACGGCTGGTTATCTGTGAACCGAGATCTGTTAAGAAAATGCCTAGGCAAAGTTTGAAGAGGAAACACTCATCGAGGAACAACCTCTGTGATTGCAACGAGGACATACGAAGGAGGGAAAGACGGGAGGAGTAGGGACAATAGGGGATAATTAATTAATTTTAAAATTAAAATTAATTAAGAAGAAGTGAGCGAGTGAACCTGCGCTGAACAGATTCAATGGCGTCAGATAAATACTGAAAGCGCGGAGACCAAATTTGGCAGGCGTATTCTAGAATACTGCGTACTAAGGATACATATAAATGAATACAGGAGGAAATGTTGGTAAACATATACGAAGAACGCAAAACAAATCCAGCAATCCTGAAGGCCCTGGACGTCATATTCATAACATGAACATCAAATCATAATGTTGAATCAAACACCACACCCAGGTCTCTAAAATGCTGGACAACTGACAAGGAAATACCAGACAAACAATAAGAGAACACATGAGGAGTATTTTTATATGCGAAAGACATCTAGTGGCATTTCGAAATGTTCAATGGCAAGAAGTTGTCTTGACACCAGAGATTAAGAGCAAACAAATCAGCTTGCAGCTGGTGAAAATCGTTTGCAGACTTGATTGCTCTGTATAATCTTAAGTCATCCGCATATAAAAGACAAGGAGAATTGACAAACAAGATAAAAAGTAGGGGGCCAAGAATAGAACCTTGAGGAACTCCGGAAGTGGGAAAAAAATGAAAAGAAATGGAACCATTAAAAGTTACTCTGCAGGGACGACTAAGAAGATAAGAGGAAAACCAGGAGAGGAGGGGACCAAAAACACCAAAACCATTAAGTTTAAGGAGCAGCAGGTTATGGTTCACAGGGTCAAAAGCCTTCGAAAAGTCTGTGTAAATTACATCAACTTGACGTTGGCAATCGAAGGCAAAGGCTACAAAATTAGTGAACTCCATAAGGTTGGTCAATGTAGAGCGACCCTTGAAGAAACCGTGCTGCTCAGGAGCAAGTAAGGGCTGTAGGATTTTGCAAAGGATTTTGCTGAAACAGCAGAGGAGGGATATAGGACGATAGTTGGAAGCAACGGAAGGATCACCACATTTGAAGATAGGGAAAATATTGGCGAATTTCCATAGAGAAGGGAATACACCAGATGTAAGGCTAATGTTGAAGAGGATAGCTAAAGGAACACAGAGCGAGTATGAGAGGGATTTGGCAAGGATATTTGAATACCATCAGGACCGGAACTGGCATTAGAATTTAAGGTATGCAAAAGGATTTCAACCTCCAAAGGATTGGTAGTAAACATAGATAATACAGGAGAGGTACGGGAGACAGTGGGAGCTATCGAGGTATTCAGTGGGTTTTTTTTAAAGGTGGAGGAAAAAAAGGCAGCAAACAAATCACAAATAGCCTGAGGAGTGGAAGCAGTAACATCATCAAGAGACATAGAATCAGGAACTGAAGAATTGGATTTGAGGGAACGGATGTAGGACCAAAAGGATTTGGATTGATTAGAACAGATTGAAGCCTCGATGTTTGAAAAGTAATCACGCATTGCCTGCTTGAGCACTTTTTTAGCGTCAGAACGCAAACTACGGAATTCCTGAAGGTCAGTGGGTGAACCCGTCTTCTTCAGCTTTTCACGAGCTTTTTCCTTAGCTTTGAGAGCATCAGAGTCTTTCAATGTAAACCAAGGGACATCGTTAGGTTTGAGAGGACGTTTAATGGGAGTAAAACGAAAGATAAGGTTAGAAAAGAAAGAGTAGAACTTGGATAATGCACAATCAACATCCAATCCTTTGAAAAATGAAAACCAATTGATAAGATTGATTTCAGAGGACAGTTTTTGAAAGTCAGCTTTAAAGAAATTGTATCGCTGAAAGGAAGGATATTTATTCTTTACCTGGAAGTTGAGGTCAACATCAAGCAGGAGAGGAGGGTGATGAGGATCAGGCTGCATATATGCAAAAGGAGCAGGAGAGAGAGAAAGGGAATTTAAAGGAACGGTAGTAAGGACTAAGCTCAGTTTTTGCCTTGCGCCAGACATATGACATTCCGTTGGAGCCAAAAATGTTAAACTTGGAGTCGTCCGCAAAAATAACCGTATTCCAGAACATGCTCTTTGGCAAAGGCAAATCGGTTTATTGTATTTTTTTTGGAAATGAATGGCTGCCTACGAGCTACTCGCCCGTTGAAATCATGGTCGCGAAGCACTCGTTGGATGGTTTCAGCACTACATGACTTCCTTCATTCACGATGAACCTTTAATTCATGATGAACCTTTTGGAGCGGAAATCTTCGTGTTACTTACAATGTATCGTTCGTCGGATACGGTGAAAATATTGTTTGGCGCATTTCTCCTCTTATTTTCTACTCGACTTTCGTGTACGAAGCGCTCAATTTTGTGCTGCACTGTAGAGACATTCATATTCACACTTTCAGCAATTTTTCGAAAACTTTGACCTTTTTTAAAGTGGTTTAATACCAATTTACAATTTTGGCTCATTTTGGCACTTCAGCTTACAATATCTTGCTAAAAATTACTTAAGCCAATGTCTAAACACAATCAAAAATTCAAGAAACAAAATCAATACAGATTAACGGCGCGACAAATAGAAGTTTATTCGCATTCAAGTGTCTGTATTAAATAAGCTGTGACCTGCAAATTTTTCTGCACTAGTGGTATTTCTCTTTTACGGGACGCCGAGGAATATTGCTGGAACATTTTTTGTTTGCATTGTATTCGTTGAACATGCATAATACGTTTAAATTTTACTTTACTATCGTAATTCTTCGCTCATGATTCACCACTGCTTTTATAGGAGATTCTATTCCTCAGATCCTCTCAGCCAAAATCTGTTATTTACATTGTATTCTGACCATTAAATGAGCGATTGTGCATCAATGACTACGTACATACGAGAATGTTCGCGGTATAGTTTATATGAATTCATTGAAATGACTTGTTTTTGTGTAAAAAAAATTGTTTACCGTTTGAAAACGACCATGCATGCGTATGCGTGCTTATTTTACAGTTATGGCATCTGTTTTTGCTGTATAATTTATATATTTAATTCCACGGACCAAGTCCTTTTACAACAATTTTACAGTAGTAAAAATAAGAAAAAAAAAAAATATTTATATAATTGTTAATAAAGTATGAAAAAGAGAAAAGAAAATTATACACTAGCATAGTAAATAGTTCCTATAATTAAAAGTTTATAGACAAATAAATTCAAATAAATACTGTTCTAATGTAATTCTTTTTAATTTAATTTGATTCCACAGTTTGGAGGTAGTCAGAAACGATTCTTTTAAATTTTGTTGTATCTATACCGAATAAATCAAAAAACCAAAGTTCGTTCCGGTTTCGTTTCAATCTTTCGATAGGAGAATTACGTATATAATTTATTTTACTAGAATTCATGGTAAATATTTCTTTAAACCATGTAGTTCTTGGTGGAGCTCTTATAGAAATCAATTGTAAAATTTCGGATGCATCTAATTGATTATTAAATATATTGACTAAGAAAATCGCATCAGTATAGGTTGTTATGTTCATTATATTTTATAAATATACGTAACTTAAGTTTTCTACTGGTATATGTAACTTATAGTTGACGTAACGTAATGATTTGTGCTGCACTTTTTCTATAGTATCAGAATGCGCTTTGTAGTAAGGATTCCATATTACTGAACCGTAGTCTAATTTACTACGAATTAATGAAAAATATAACATTTCAATTGTGTTCAAATTGTAAAACTTCTGCGTGTTTCTGATAACAAAACCAAGCATTCGAGTTGCCTGATTAGTAATCTCATGAATATGAATTGTGAAGTTTAACGTCGTGTCGAATCTAATTCCAAGATCTTTTGTGAAGTCAGCATGATCTAGTGCGATTCCGTTCATGGTATAGACATAAGAAGATCTAGCTACGATTAAACTTCATATAATGAAATTTGCTTATATTAAATCCTAAACCATTTTGAACACAGTAAGAATAAATATTGTTTATATTTATCTGCAAAATATGGTTGTCAGATAATGAAGCAATTTTCTTAAAAATTTTGAGGTCATCAGCAAATAATAAGAACTCAACATCTTGGAAAATATAGGATATATCATTGATGAATATTAAGAACAAAAGAGGACTTAAATGTGAGCCCTGTGGAACTCCAGATGAAGGGTAAAACGGACTAGAATAATTATTATGAATGCAAATTAATAATGAACGATCACGAATGTAATTGCCAAGCAATGCAAGTAATGATCCATGTACACCAATATTTTTCATCTTCTTTATCAAAAGACCCCAATTAATCTTATCAAATACTTTACATAGATCCGTATATATGGAATGCACTTGAAGAGAAGATTCAAAACTCGTATTGATATAGTTACGATAAGTTAAAAGATTTGAAATAGTTGAACGTCCTTTGAAAAAACCATGTTGGTTAGGAGCTATTAGAGGCCTCAAAATTGGTGAAATGTAGTCAGTTACCAGGCTCTCGAATAGTTTGAGTATGACGGATGAAATGCATATTGGGCGATAATTCTCCACATTAGACTTATTACCAGATTTATAAACAGGCATAACATAAGACGACTTCCAAAAATATGGGAAATAGCCAATTGACAATGATTCATTCAAAATGTGTAAGAGAGGTCTACTTAAACTAAGTGAACAATTCTTTACGAAAATGGGTGGAATACCATCAGGTCCAGCACTTTTACTAATGTCAACGGCTTTGAATTTATTTATAAGTGAGTCTAAACCGATAACATATTGAGATAAGCTTACACTGGTATTTAATTCAGGAGGCTCATGGTTGTTAAAAGAGTTAGTGTAAACTTTTGAAAAATGTGTAACAAACATATTAGCAATGATATTAGGTTCGGAGCTATGGAACTCCTTGAGAAATATGTTGATGGAAATGATTTATCACTATTAAGAGATTTGATGTGATTCCAAAAGTATTTCGGGTTTTGTGATACAAGAGACTCTAACCTTTGCATACAGGAGTGATAATTTCGTTTCTGATGCATTTTGCATTTTTTCCGTAAACTAGAAAATATTTTGTGGTGCGATCTTTTTATCACGAATGGCTTCTTTTAAGCCAGATGAAAACCGATTGGGAAAGCTATTGTTACATACGTGATTTTCAGGTACAAACGAATTTTTAATATTATTCAAGATGTTGTAAAAATGGTCAGATATATCGTTGAGTGATTTGTTTGCGAATTCGCCCAACCAGTCGATTTGCAACAGAACAAAGTTGATTGCTCCGTAATTGGCCACAATTCAAAATTGGCCACAATTTTTTAGGATGCATGTGGTGTCATTTATATTGATTACCTTGAAAAGGGTAAAACGATCACCGGGGAATATTATTCAGAGTTTTTGGATAGATTCGACATTGATTTGAAGCAGAAACGACCGCTTCTGAGAAAGAAAAAATGGCTGTTTCATCAATATCCATAAACTGGGCTACAAACCGCTACTCCACCCGCAATATTCTCCAGATTTAGCCCGCTGCGAGTATCTCCTGTTTCCGAGCCTGAAGAAATCGCTGGGTGATAACAGATTTAAGTCGAATGGAGAGGCCATGACTGAAACAAACGCCTATTTTAACCCTGGAATGGTACGGTAAATTTTTTGATGATTTTAGGTACATGTTTTTACTAAAAAGAAGGCAACAATACCGTATGTGAGTAAAATTTACTCATCGGTACCATTCTAGGGTTAAGGGCCTTGAGGAAACCTATTATTTGGTAAAGATAAAAAAATTAGAAAAATACTGGACTAAATGTATCGAGCTAAAAGGAGACTATGTTGAGAAATAAAATGCTTTCTTGCGGAAAAAATCTTTCAATCAAAAAGTCATTGACTTATCAAACTACCCTCGCATCTTCTGGGAGTCACTTGTGAGTTCATGTACGAGCATTAACTTTGTCAATTGAATCAATTACTACAAAGTTGGCCTGGATCTCTTTATTTCCTAGAATTCGATATAGTGTCACGTGCTCATAACACGGAATGTTTTTTCTGGCCACGTTTCGCAGGCAAAACTATGTCGCGAGCACTAAAAATTATGATGATTATGAAAATTATGATCAATCCAAGTTTCACAGGCAGCCCACTTTAGTAGTGATTTTAAAAATATTTCATTAGGATTTGTTTCGGTTTCATTACATTATGGACAGCTTTCGCCAGTTACAAGGTTGACCGATTTCATAGGTTTTACTGTATCTGATAATGCGAAAAATCGAAAATATCCTAATATTATAAATAAACTGAAATAGTTTATTTATGTAGACTTTCGCTCAAAAGTATGTGCCCACTCAGAGAACTTATTATTTCAATCGACTGGAAGTTAATACAAAAAATAAATAAATAAACAACATTGCATGTGGTTTCCATAATATAAAAACAAGCGAATTTTAATAAATTGAAAAATAGTGAAGTGGGACGAAATCATATCAATATGAAGAAGTAGCGTATAGCGTACCAAAATATTTAACAATAATAATTTGTACGAATGTATCAAAGTGGTAGCCCTAATTGGTGGTGGGCGTTTCTGTTATTTTCAAAAAATGAAAAGGAACTGTTATTTTTTTAAAAAAAACAACTGTTTTTTAAAACTGTTTGAAAAAAACCGTTTGAATTAACCGAAAGAAACCAATTTTATGCTGTACGACAATTAGAGTTGGGTCGTACTAGGATTTTCACATACTAGGTATAACTAGTACGAGTACGAAAAAATACCTGTTCCAAATTCCTGTTTGAAGTATGTACATATGCACATACAATGCATACGATTTGCAGTGATGTAATGTAATGGACTGATATGCCCTCCCCACCCTATAGACACAACGTTCCTAAGCTAGAATGGTGATGGTGCAAGATGACCTTCAAAGAATACCGAGTCATTAGTCTGTGCAGCTTGTCCGTAACTTTCCAATGGTCGGTCATTTATTTGGCAAGTCTTTCTCCAATCTAGGGGCCATCTAAAGGAAAACGGTCAAATTCAATCAATTTAATTTGTTTTTCATTTTATTATGTGCAAAAAATATCTTCTGTATTCGTTCAAATGACCAATATAAAAAAAAATACTAAGGTAGGACTAACTAATCCTGTTGTCATCTACATGACTTTTCATCGAGCGATCTCTGATACCAAACTTTTCCTGGCTAATCTCAAACAGTCGGATTTCACTAGGGGGCGAACCTCTTCTGTAAGGCTGGACATGAGTCCAGGGGCATCTTACCTCCCGCGGTCTCGTAAATTTTACAACCCCGGTAGGGTTGGAGGTACTTTTAGTGCTACTTTTGGTTTTTCCGCCAGATTTCATTTTCCCGTATCGTCGAAACTAAGCCGCTTTTTCCCAGACTTGTATGGAAATTTCGCCCGTAACAACTCAGAAAAGTCCCCGAATTCATGCTCGACCAAAGAACAAATGTTGGATAAAATTGACGTTTTTGCCCAATTTCCTCTAAAATTTTCGTCCTTAAAATATCACTATTGTACTCCCCGACCACTTTCAATCATTGAAAGCACCGTAAAGTTAATTTTTTGCCAAACTATAGCCAAAAAACCTCTTACTCCCCTACATAACCGAAATTTTTGAATCACAGCAATAGGTCTTGGCCTGTTATGTCCCAAACCACTCTAACCCAAAATTGGCCGATTTTGTCCGATTTCAGCTCCTTTTGCACTATAAACTTTTTGAATATGTGAATAAAATACTTGCAAGTACGAAAATGCTCGCAAGTACGAAAATACTGTTTTCCGCAGCTAAACAGTTTTCCACTGCCAAACTGTTCGTTTAACAGACGAAAAACGGTTCGTTTAAAAAAAAAACGAAAAACGATGAAAAACGATTCGTTTCAAAAAACGAAAAACGGATCGTTTAAAAAAAAAAACGATTCGTTTTAGAAAAACGAAAAACGATTCGTCTTAAAAAAACCGGTTCGCTTTAGAAAATCGAAAAGCAGTTCGTTTTAAAAAAACTATTCGTTTTAGAAAAAGAAAATCGATTCGTTTTAGAAAAACGATTGGCTTTAGAAAAACTATTCGTTGTAGAATAGTTGGAATAATTGGTTTTAGAAATACTATTCGTTGTTGAAAAAACGGTTCGTTTTAGAAATGCTGTTCGTTTTCGAAAAAAATTTCGTTTTAGAAAATCTGTTTGTCGCTATTTGGAAAAACTGTTCGTTGGTTTTTTGCAGCCAAACGTTTTTTTCAAACTGTTTGGCGTTTTTGAGCAAATCACTAGCCCTAATGTCAATCGTTCTGCAAAGTTACCGACGCGTACGATTTTGCCACCGTTCAAAGAGCCGCCGTCCTTAGAAATGTAGCACCCTGTGCAATTGCCCGCACTTTCTTCCGGTAAAAGGAGCGCAGATTTTTCGATAACATTATCTGCACGTTGACCGAAAACAAAACAAATTCACACGTAAAACATTAAATTCCCCAGCTGAAAGCTACAATATTGCTTCTTGTCAATTCCGTTCAGCTATTCATCTTCATATTGGTGTTGACTTTTCATATCCGTACAAAAATCTGAGCTCGAGCACTCGCTCCCTTCATCCCCCAGGAAACACGTTTTAAATCAAGACATCCTAATCTTCCTCTGGAAACGTACATATGCTTAACTTAACAATTCATGAACAAACATCATATACGAGTATTCTAGTCATGTTACATTGCTGCTTCCGATACTTCTTGTCAAGTCATCTTATCATTACTTCCGCAACGCGGAATATGAAAGCCTAGCCATAAAATTCGCGACTACTGCCAACGCAATGCTACCATCTCGTGCGCAACGTGATATGTTCGACTTCACCCTTTTTGAACTTGCACCTTACATTCATAGATGTACGGCATTAAAGCTGCTACATTGCGAAGTTATCCGCTTCGCAAAATAAATGAAAATAACGGAAGAAAATACAAGTGTAGCTCCTGTTGTATTCAATGTTGTTGCTTGGATGTCGACAAGAATAATATCTTGGGAAAAGTGCCATGAACTTGTTGGGCCTGCTATGAAATCTAGATGAGGTATAAGCGCAAACGGATTGCCTACGACTGGCAACAACAAAAGGGCTTCGAGTCCTAAATATCATAGGTAATTTCTATGTAAAGGAGCTAGTCTCGTCATAGCGCGTACTGGAAATAGTCGGGAAATTTACGGTGAATGAAAATTCTGACAGGCAAGTGATATATTGAATGATGATGCTAATTTCATTTTGTGCACGTAGCGTTTCGTAGCTTTAACAGGAGATATGATTTAATAGGCAATTAGTTTGCATGATTATCGCTATTTAAATGCGATAAGTATCGGTATCTGAATAGGCTAGGAATATTTTAATTAATTGCGGATTTTGAAAATGGTTTGAACGAATAAGGGTAAGTTGGTAAATTAAACTTGTTTCGAAGAAATTCAGCATTAACTTCAAGTACTTAAATTATTTTCAGTGGAAATTCATATTTCGGGTATGCCTTCTAAATGCATTGCCTAGAAACGGTGGAACAGAATTGATAATGGCCAGGATAGTGACGGAAGCTTGTTTGTTTTGAATTGGTTTATAGGTACATACATTTTTACATACATATTCATGCACATTTTTGGAAACATTTTTAGCTTGTATTAGCGTCAGTCAATCGAAACAAGCAATGCCTGTCAAAATGCAAAGAGCAGTATATTTTTCGATCGATATTTAAACACATTGCCTTACGATGGGTTGTTTTTAAACGGTTTAAATTGAAATGGTTTATTGATTGGTACATTCCGCACATAATTTAAGATTAGAAACACATCCCAGACTCTGAAATTTAAAGTCTTCAGTATTTTGAACTGTGGGCTGCATTGATTTGCTTATTTTTCGTATATCCTTAAATCTAGTTTTTATTCTTCCATAAGCCAAATATCCATGATTTGTATATTCCTATCACGGTAGGATGCTTTTCCTACACGATTGATCTAAGCTACTTAGCTTACTAGTATATCATCTGACCCTTCTTCACTTCGGGTATTGTTTTCATGTCCATCAATCAAATCTTCACACTCTTTCGGTCACTATTTGAACGTTTGCTTGCTTTTTATTGGCAATGTATATCTACACTATAAAATACAAGATACACTTAGCAATAATCGAGAAATCGAAGTAAGAGATGAAATGATGTGAGTACCCTATAAATGTGAGGTCATATTGCGCAAGAGCTGTATTTCTGTCCCTTCAGGAGCTTTTTTCTCTTATATAGATATGGGGATGTTGGCAAAAGAGTCAAATGTTAGATGGAGTTCAACTCCATCAGCGATTTTTCCTCGATTGTATGCTTTCGACGGCTCTAATGGAAATGCGGAATTTCCATTTGATACGAAGATTATTATTGCAGCTGACAGACGCTTTGATATGATGGTTAAATTTGAATGAATTGATGGTATTCTGGTTGAATCAATTAAGTCTTCTGTCTAGGAGAGTAGATTGTCATTTTGTTTTATGAATTGATATATGTATTTGAATTCGATTCGAAGACTGAAATCGACGTAATAAAATAAGAGTATGACAGTAAAGGAATATTGAAGGAAAGTACTAAACATCGATGTAAAGAAGCCAGTTTGTAGCAGTTAAAAATATTTTTTTTTCAAATTTACACTGTCATCCACATATATCAGTCGTTTGAAGTTAATTCATTTGACGCTAAATTCTCAAGAAAGAAGTGAAATTATTTGAGATCTGTAGTTTCACGAGACAAACCGACGTGCCTTTGCAATTATTTCAGTTTTCCATTCTAGCGTTTATTTTCTAATTAGTTTTTCATTATAACCCCTTATTGTATTATGCCACAGTAACTAGTTTCAAAAAAAATTCTAGCGCATCAGAACCGCTAGAAAACTAATTTTCGAAGAAATTGTCTTTGAGTGACAAAAAAGTGTGGAAAGACGTTAGAATCATATCAACCATTCCTTATCCAAAGCAACAAAACTCAACTATAACACAAATGATGAAAATGTTCAGCGCTGGCAACACTTTCCGAACGAAGCAGCAATAAGTTTACCATAATAACCTCATACTCAAATCAACTTATCCGTTCTCATCGCAGGATTTCATCGAAAGTTTCAGCGGTTAAACGTTGTTTGAGGCTGCCATCCGAAAAATGTTCAAAACTCGGAAAATTTCAAAATTGATTCCTTATTTTTACTGCAAACGCTTTGCATATGAGAACGTAATTTGAAGCATCTGTTGGGGCAATATTTACGGAAATGGCTAGTGCTGGTTAGCCTGTGTCAGCAGCAAAGCAAAATACATACCAAATCTGCTTCACGTTGGGTTAAACCCAATCAGTAAATTTCGTTTCGATTGAATAACTGCGCTGGAAGTTACACGGGCGAAAAGAATTTTAGGGTTACCACCCTCAAAACTTGTCAAGTTTTTAAAGCGTTAATATTTGTTGTTAATTTTTATTGCAGGATCATTTCCATTTGCAAATCTAATGACATAATCGCTCAGTAAAGAAATTCCACAAAATTACAAAAGTGGTCATAGCTGGCAGCCCTTTCATGATTTTTGTACGAAATTTCTACGACATTTGATTCACATTAAGGTCCATTTAGTACGTGAACTTCGTTCTGATTTCTACACTGAACCGGAAGTTGTAGGGAAAAAAGCTTTATTTTGCTGAGCAAATTTGCAAGATTTAGGAGACAAAAATCACCATAGCTGACAACTCTATTCTAATTTTTCAGCCAAATTTTCATCAAATGTTACCTAAGATAAGATCCAAGTACAGTATGAATCTTGTCAAAAGCTGATGGCTGAATCGGAAATTCTCAGTGATTTATCAAGATGGTACCACCGGCACAGAGTTGCCCGCATTTCAAAATCACTTCTATCAGACCTGGTCCTAGCTAATACCAACATGTCCTGTAAATTTCACTATGATCGGATAATCCGGTCGTCAGTTCGCGTGAACAGAACTTTCAATGCTGAAAATAGAGGTAATTTGGTGATGGGTTGCCGTTCTTGTGCGAATCGGAATTTTGAAATATCAATTTGACACGATGGACAAAGGTTAAAATTTATCAATGATTTGATTTTTTTTTCAAAAATCAAAAATTTTTCAGGAAAGTCAATGATTTGAAGGTTTTTTTTTCAGGAGCCTGCCGTAGCTACAGGGTTACCCACACTATCTTCAAAATCCACGTGTGCTAAATCCTAGTCAACATCAATACGCTCTGCAAATTTCACGATGATCCAATGTTTTTCTTAGAAGTAATGACAAATCAAATTTTGAAAAAAAATCCTTGCCTACTTTTAGGCATGCTGCACCCACACACGGCTCAAAATTTCCAACATTTTAACATTAACAAGCTTAAAACATAATAAGTTTTCATTCCCAAACATTAATTTTAACAAAAATTTACACTGCTTGGAAATATAGGAGTACCTGAAAATTCACGAAAACGCTCGCCGCCGCCAATTTTAGCAATTCGTGGCCACTCCAGAGATTATCTCGGAAAATCATTTTGCTGATATATATATATATATATATATATATATATATATATATATATATATATATATATATATATATATATATATATATATGTATATATATATATATATATATATATATATATATATATATATATATATATATATATATATATATATATATATATATATATATATATATATATATATATATATATAAAGAAATATGAATTTTCGGCGAAACGAGTTTAATACTAATTTTCTTCGAAAATTAGTAAAAAGTCAATGGAGGACATATCTCCCGGAAACCTTAGATATAAAAAACCCTAGCGCATAGGTACAATTAGAAACACTGGCTTTTGAAGAAAATTAGACGAATCGTGTAGATTTTGAATGCATATTTTAATACACGTGCTCTTTATTGCACCAGCTTGTATTGAACGTCATGTACCAGTTTGATCCGTCCATTGCATAGAAATTCATTGAGAACAAAAGCTTAGCATGCATTTCAAAATTTAGAAAAATAATACACTTGTAACTAATTTTCATTATAATATGCTTATCATATAAATTTCAGTGCTATCACAACTACCAAAACTCCATATAGCGAATTTCGTTTCCATCTTATGGCTTTATTTAAAGTTGCAGGAATTGAAATGTGTTTGCGGTTGAGGAACATTTAAAAATTGGTTATTGATTTTCATTGCAAATGCTTACCATACGAATATTTAACGATAGTATCTGTTGGTACAAAAATAACAAAAGAGCCAAAGTCAAAGGGTTGCCAGCACAACAACCAAAAGTATACCAAATCTGATCACGTTGAAGCCAACTCAATCTGTGAATTTCGTTTTGATTCGATGACCTCGTTGGAAGTTATAAGGATAAAAATAATTTTAGGGTTACCAAACTTTTCAAATTTTTGCAATCCAAATATTTGTTTTTCATTTTCACTACAAGATCATTACCATTTGAAAATTTTATGATAGCATCTATTAGTAAAGAAATGACACAAAATATAAAAGTTACCATAGCTGCCAGCCCTATGAGAATGTTTCAACCAAATTCCTACCAAACTTGGCCTACAATTAGGTTTTTCACGGTATGAATTTCATTTTGATTCCATGCCTGCACCGGAAGTTATAGGCTCAAAAGCTTTTATTTTGGTGAACACTCAGAAAAAAGATGCATAGTAAAATCAACAATTACCAATGTTAAAACATAATAAGCATTCAGTCTCTTTGTATATTCGTTGAAGTTTTTTTTATAAATACAAACAATTTTTCAGAATTAAAACGACCAGTGTAAATTCAACACGAATATAGTAAATATAACATGTTCCTATGTGGCTATTTGAGTTACATATACAAACCAACTAATCAATTTGTTGATTTAACAAGATGCGCTGTAATTTCTTATCTTCTGTTTGATCGTTTACGAGATCCCTTCAGCATTCATTCCGAGATTTATCAAATGCGCATAAAAGATCTGGTGCGTGCAGTGGAAGCAAATCATTCGGAGTGATAAATAGTACGGTTTTGTTTTTACTGGTTCATTTCGATTTTATTCATTTAAAGTGGTTATTACCGGTACGTGATAAATCGTTTATTAATTATATTATCAAATAATAAGTGGTGGTTATGTGTGATCAAATTGATCCTGAAATAGTTACGGATTTTGTAGTGATAGTGATAGACATGAAAATCATTAGAAATACGAACACAAAATGTATGAAATGCATTTTGAAAATGTATTATTATAATGAATAATAGGCTCATGTTGGTATGACACTAGTTTTGATAAGCATTTTCTACATGTAAACACTAAAAATTAACATTAGTTTATCCTGAATTAATTTAAAAAATACTATTTATTGCTTTCCATAGCTTAAGGACCTGAAACTTACTAAGCGAAACGAATGTGAACATTTTTTTTTGTAATAAGCTTTATGTATGAATATGAAATGAAGTGGTAAATACTTCTTACCTTAATCATTTTTATTTTAATTAGCATGATTATTTAATGAGTGACAATGTAGCCGAAGTGTGGGTACGTTGTACAAATAAAACATGGGTTTTGAATTTAACTAATTCCTGAGTAATTTTGAGAGTGCCTTTGTTGTTTCAAGAATCTACATTGTATATTTATGACGTTGTTGTTAATATTTTTACAATGCAGCTACATTATTCTTTAAGATGGCATGTTATAATGATACAAGTTAGCTATTGGATTTCCTATTCGCGATTTTAAGATTACAAGCTTACCATGTTGATTCAATGGAGAAAACTGTTGATAATACAACTTAAATACATATTACTATGTAGTAGTTTATTCATAGCAACACCTCTCTGGCGCCAATTCATAGTCAAAAATAGATTAAATAACTACGTTTTTTTCCAATTTAACATATTTTTTTTTCTGAGTGTAGGAATCTTCAAAATTCGAGAGAAAAAAATTACCATAGCGGGCAGCTCAAATTTAATTTTTCAACCAAACTTCCATCAAATTTGGTTTAAAGTAAGTTCTTGCTACTGCGTGAATTTCGTTAAAATCTGGTAACTGAATCGGAATTTATAGGACAGGTTTTTTTTAGTAAATTTTTTTTTATAATTTTTAAATATAATAAATTTTTTTTAATAAAAACCCATAATTGCCACAGAGTTACTCACATTTCAATATCATTTTGATCATATCTCGTCCTGTTTAAGATCAATACATCCTATTTATATTAACCTTTTCATAATGGCCTGATGATTCACTCGTGAGTTCTCCGAGTTTCGAGCGCTCAAAATAGAGGCAATTTGGTGAAGGTTTGGTGAAGGTGAACTGAAGGATTTGTTACGTGCCTGCAGTAGGTAAAAGCTTAGTCACACACTCATAAAAATATAATTATAGAATTTTTAACAATATTTATAGTATATATAATATATTTTATAGATTTATAGAATATATATTGCAGTATACATATATAAGTCCTGCAAATTTTGTGATGATTTGATGTTTATCTCAGAAGCTATGACAGGTTGAAATGTGAAAATTATCCTAGTCTACTTTTAGGAACTCAGCGCTCCGACAAGGTTTAATATGCTCAATTTTTTATAATTAAAAAGCTTATGACATTATCAGTTGTCATTAGGGGACGGGTCAAATGGTGCCAACGACAGCTAAAACCATCCGGGCTATCCAAATTGAAATTCTTTTCATCAGTAAAAGCATGTTTTTAATTTTTTTCTCCCATTGAATATGATTTCGAGCAAATTAAAATTAAATATATATATATATATATATATATATATATATATATATATATATATATATAAATATATAGCTTTCATGGGTTTTATATTTTATACATTTTCCAATGCATGTAAAATTATTGGACCCTTTCTTTTTTTATTGGAAGATCTAGATTTGCACTGATTTTTGCAGAGCTTAGCCATTTTCGTGTAGTTTTTATTGTATGTGGTTCTATTGCCTACTATAAATCTTTTGAATTCCCTTTTTAGCTTTCTTAATTCCGTAAAGTGGATCTAATTTCCAAAAAAATTTAATATTATTTCAGATTGGCCTATCTCGACTTCTATTTTGCGATTGGATAAATCCATCTCCTAGCTTGCATTAACTCTTATATTTTTTTCATTCACCTTTTTTCATTACAAAATGTCTACAAATATGCTACTAAAATTATTATATAAAAAGTATATAATAATGTATATAATAAGGTGGTAAGTTTATAAATATGTGAAAAATACGAGAGGTGGCTAATAAGTTCACGGCCGAAAGTAATGAATGAAAAGTGTAGTTTTACAGTTTTTATTTTTCAATGTAAAAGTCACTAGGAGCCATGCCCAGACAAAAAGGTGAATGCTCAATTTCTTCGAATCTCGTAGCTTTCGAGCCATCCCTCGTAACTGGAGCGGTGTCTTGCAGAAACAGAACTCCGCGCACTAACTAGCCACGTCTCTTTTGTACGACTGCCTTACTTGCTTGACCCAATAAATCAGCGTAATACTGGCCGTTCATTGTAGTCCCTTTGGGCAAATAATCAATTATTAAAATTCCCTCGGGATGGTGGCTTTTCCGCTTTGAATTTTTTCAGGCCTTTTTTTATTTTTTTATTTACTTCATTGACTCTTGTTTCGATTCGGAATCATATTAAAGAATCCAAGTTTTATCAACGGTCAACTTCCAATTCACACTGACACAACTACAAAAGATTTTTACAACTCTCCAATCCTCGCTGTTTATCGAGCGGTGTGAGCGTTCGCGGCAGGGGTTTTCTTAGGAATTTTTCATGGGGGGTGTGTTCAGAATTTTAGGAGGGGTGTCCCTTTGGAACAAAAGACACAAAGGTCCCTTTGTGTAGGAAAATTGTCCGTGTTATGGGGGGGTGTATGCACTTTCCAGGGGGGGTATTAGGGGGGTGTTAGGGGGGTGTAGGAAAATCCCTGGTTCGCGGTACCCAACGCGCACATATTTTTTCATGTGCAAATGTTCATGTAAAATCTCTGCAACTCGTTCTTTTGTCATTTGCCACAATTAAATTCTTCGATCAGCAAGTAAACATTTTTCGATTTTTTGGACTCATTCTTCAGTCACGGCCGTTTCTGGACGGCCCAAGACGGGTCGTCTTCACGGGGCTCTTTTGCTTGTTGAAATCAATAATTTTTTTTTAGAATCGTATACGAAGGTGCAGAGTCCTGAAGAGCCCATGACATTTCTTTAAACATTTCTTTCGTCGTGTTTCCTTTTTTTAACAAGAAATTTAATCACAGCGCGATGATCTAATTTGCGAAATTAACCAGTTTCCGTTGATATGGTGTTGTTGCTTGTTCCAGGGATGAAGTGTGAATGAACAAAATAAAAAAAAACTCGTATTATTTATACTAACAATGAGGCACTTAGGTAGTGTTATCAGTAGGCGTGTTTTTTTGCTCCTCTATCCAGTAGAGAATAGGATATACGCATTGGAAACAAAATCACTCCTGTCCCAGTGAATTCACTAGTACATAACCTCTATTCCTCATTTGTAGTTCAAGTGCTGAACTATAGAATGTGCTGATGGAAAAAAGAAAAGCTCATGAGAAGTTGTCTTTTTTGCTGTGAGGTGGCTTTGGGCTTTTCATGGTTATGTTGAATGTTTTGGTAATTAGGAAATTATAAAAAGCCCTCATAATGTGTAGATAGTTAAAACAAATGATTTTCTGTTAGTTTTTTTTCTATTTTCTATCGATTGTGGTAGTGTATACTCGTTATTTTCTCCCTTTATTTTCAACTGTTTAGTGGTACCACAGCGAATATAGCAACCTGTCAGTCTTAGCGAAAGCACTGCTGTTTTATACTAGATTGTTGTTTTTTCGGCATAGTTCTATTCTGCTCTGTATCGGAGCAAAAAAACACGCCTAGTAATAAGATGATGAGTCATCGCTAAGTACCTTAGGCCGCAAACTTATCAGCCATCACTAGTAATTACTGCATTTAAACGAATTGCGGACGCGAATACCGAAAAACTAACTTTATAAATAAAAATCAAGAACTTTTAACGAGATTTCCAAGTTTTTTTTTTTAGAGAAACAGAACCCCGCTTTAATAGACATTAAAAAACTAATAAGCTCAAATTTTGTTCTATTAGTTTCTCGTGTACGTACAAATTCTACTATTTCGTAAGTGCAATTGGATGAAATACGTTCACTGTTGCTAATACTAATTTGATTAATAAAAACGATTCTAATATAAATTTTCTTCGAAAATCTGTAAAAGATTTCAGGAACGTTAAAACTCCATCATTCTCAGTCATAAACACATTGGAACTTGGAACCAATATTTACACCAATATATTTTGTCTTACCTTTGCCAATTTCATTGCGAACACCAAAACCTATCCAGTAAATTAGACGTGTGTATCTAAATTTTATGATGCATCACCATGACTTAAATTATACTCTATTTAATTGATTTCCGAACCATTTAGCTAATGAGAATTCATATAGAGGAAATTTTCATACGATTTGTAATTTTCCCGATAATCGGAAAAAGTGTAAGCGTGAAGTGATGTTTCCTTTTTCGAAACGAGCAAAATTTCCGTAAATATACGGTACACGATGCTATGGAAATTCCCGAGAGGCTTCGATTTTAATATCACTTAAACGTTGTACGACTGCCTACTGCATGGACTGTCATTCAGTTCGGGATGGAAACACATGTTTTTTTTTGTCAATCTCAACGGAAGTTGATGTATTGAAATTGCAAGCGCTGTCGTTATAATCTTGCTATAATTCAACAAAATAATATTATTCACTATATGTCGATTATCCCATTTGCAGGTCAAATTCACCATTTTGCAAATTAAGTTTACACTTTTGTAACTCAATTTAAAGCGTAAAGAATAATAGTTTTTGCAGATTTTGAGTGTACCAAATGAACATAGAAAAAATTGTATAACGAAGAATGTGAGTGGTTGTTAAATTAACATGACAATAGTAGGACCTAGTAAAAAACTAAAAAAAAAATGAATTTTCACTAATTGGTACATATGATATTACTATTGCTATTAAAACAATTTAATTTTACCATTAATACTAGAAATATTTGCTACTTTTTATCCTTATCAATAATATTTTCAATTGGGATAAAAAAACCATCTAAAATTATCGAATAATTTCATTAAGTTTTCATTTGAACGGAATGACATGCAACTAATAATAAAATTCGAACAATGATTACAGTGACAACAATTTTAAGAAGGCTTAGTATTCCATAGCGTATAAAACTTGTCGCACACTATTCCGTCACGACACGACACGACACGACACGACATAGAAAGATGTCGTACGACAGTCGGTAGACCAACGCACACTATACCGAATCGACCGACACATCAGTTTGTGAAAAGTGTTCAGAAAATGCATTATGGAAAATGTGTATTGTTAAAAATTAAAATAATAATAAAACTGAAATTAATTGTAATTTCTTCCCATCTATTTGTCTTCTTTTGTGTGTTGTCGTTACTTTTTGAGCTTGTTTCATACAATTCTTTCTACAGGGTGGCGTAAAAGTTTCTGTTCTTTGATATGAAAAATCGACCCGAATAAAGTAATGGGAAAAAGCTATCTTTCCAAATTTTGAAACCCTCTTTTTTTTTTTTCTTAAACCTACATAGCTTTAATTAATTCAGCGATGATACCAAAATAATGACTGTTGTTGTTTAAGAGTCCATAAAAACAGGTACCAACATTCAAAGAGGATTAATATATCCAGCTTTTTTTAAAACTTGAAAAACTTTGGAATTCTTCAGCGGATCGAACTGATAATAATGGTAAATAGTCAACCTTATGTGAAAGTTTCAGAAAACGAATTTTGGACTGTTGAAAATGAAAGAGGCCATAATTCATACTAATTATTTATCATGTTGCTTCAAGTGTGTTACCCAGTAGATTCTGGCTAAAATTTTACATCCATTACCAATTAGATATTTTATTCAATATAAAACTGCCTAACGACAACTTATGCTTATCATGAATTGTTCAGAAAATGCATTATGACTAATACAATGGAAAGTGTGTAATGTGAAACATTACACACAAAAAATTAAATTAAATTTGAAATTTTTTTACACATAAAATTAAAATTGAAATTTTCTCAGCAAATTCTTCTCATATATTTTCCTTCTTTTGTGATTTATTGTAATTTTTTTAACTTATTTCATACAGCTCTTTCTATTTTCTGCCCAAAAAAATTTACTTCGTCCATTTCCAATTCGTAATTTTTTTTTAGTATCAAACTTCCGAACGACAACTGATGCTTATCATAAAATCTATGAAGCTATTAGAAAGCCCGCACACTTAACCGACACGCTACAACGACATACATCATTTGTCGGACTGGATTGAATTCGAACATCCCAAACGACAAAATTTTTTTTGCTGTCCTGTCGTGTCGTGACGTGTTGGTCAAGTGTGCGGACGTTCATACAATTACATACAATTTATTCTCGCAGATTTTTGTCGTGTCGTGTCGGAATAGTGTGCGATATGCTTAACTGTATCATCTTACTTTTACGATACACCGCTAATATTAAAATCTCTTTGACCAAAAATTCATATATACAGATATATATATATATATATATATATATATATATATATATATATATATATATATATATATATATATATATATATATATGTATATATATATATATATATATATATATATATATATATATATATATATATATATATATATATATATATATATATATATATATCACATTTCAGTGAAAAAACCTCGGGAACGCGCCATCCGATTGAACTGAAACTTTCAGATACAGTGATGTATAAACAGAGTAGTGCCAGGTTTCACTAAATGTTAATCATCTTTAGCCCTTTGGTGCCGGCGGCCATTTTAGTAATATTTTCAATATACCTATTATTCTGTTAACAAATAACTTTTGTAAAAATAAAGTTTATAGAATGAATCTTGAACGTGTTTTACATGTGAATATGATAATATTTTTGAAATTCTTAACCCTATGTGTGCGCTAGGTGCCTAAAATTAAATTGGAAAAAATTGAAATTTTTTTGAATTGCGATAATTTTTGACCAGACTGTCCAATCATTATGAAACTTAAAGCATAATATTGACGTTACAAAGTTCTAGACTCGTGAAGTTTTTTATGAGCTTGCTGTCAACCCTGCAGCTACGGCAGGCACTGAAAGTGAAAACCTTCAAATCATCGACTCTCCTCAAAAATTTTCGTCTTTTACAGTGAAAACCAACTCATATTGAAATCTTATGCTTTTTTTACACAACCAAAGCAAAATTTTTGAAATTTCACTTCAAGCAAAATTTTTAAAATTTCACCAATTTGTCTATATTTTAAGCATCAGAAACTTCTGTTCACGGGAACTCACGACCCAATAATCATATACGTCTGAAATACACAGAATGTATTAGTTTTAAGTGGGACCAGGTTTGATATAAGTTATTTGGAAATATGAACAACTCTGTGCCAGTGGTGCTATGTTGAAAAATTATAGAGAAAAAAATTGCTTTCGGCCCTATGAATTCTGATTCAGCTACCAGATTTTACTGTAGTAAAATCTGTAACTGAACCTTACCCTAACACACACAGTAGCTGAACCTTATGCTAACCCATGAGTGATAGAAATTCGGTTGGAGGTACCAGCTATGGTAATTTTGGGGTCTTGGATTTTAAAAATTTGCTCAGAAAAGAAAGGTTTTCCCCCTTAAACTTCCAGTAAAGTCATGAAATCAAAATGAAATTCATATGGTAAATGGAACTTATTTTAGGCAATATTTATTGCTTTGTATTTTTTTGCCATATATTTGTTAAACGATTTTATCGTAAAATTTTCAAACGGTAATGATCTAATAGTGACAATTAACAACACAAATTAAGATTTTGAAAATTTGAATTTTTTTGCGGGTGATAGCCCTAAGTTTCTTTGTACCCCTATAACTTCAATTTGCAGGGTAGGTTGATTTAAATGTGCGAAGAGTTGCCAGCACGAGGAGCTTTTGCTATTTTTATATCAATAAATGCTTACAATGCAATGAAAATTTGTTACCAATGTTTACATTTACTAAGTTCTGGAAATTTTTCAGGGAGTGATCCCCAACACCTTTCTAACCCTGTAACTTTCGACAAAAATATCGTAGAAAATTTAGATGGATAGGGTAATTTGATTTTGACGTGAGGCAGGTGTGGCAGACATTTAGTTGCAGTGCAGGTAAAGTGCATTTTCTTTGTTTATGTTAGAAGAGATGCTGCTTTCAAAGTTTTGTAGTGTTTGACTTTCTGAAATCTTGATATGAAGTAGTAGCCATGAAAATCTTTCAACCTAATAAGTTTAAATGCTTAGGTGAGATCAAAGCCGTTTTGCCCTCGAAAAAAGTTGGAGCACATGTGGTAGAATATGCAATCAAAATCAGCACTATCCTTCTATTGTTCATCGAACATTAGTATTTTCTTGAGTTCAAGCAGTCGAGAATCGTTTCTTCAATGTTTTTTTTTGCCATTTTATTAGAGGATAGCTACTCGCTTAAAGCAGAGCAGACCCAAGTTTCAACATCAGATGACTTGGTGCGAAGACAACACAACAACAGCGCGGAAGAAGCCGTGACCGCTGCTACACTTATATGAAGCAACAAAAAGTGTTGCCAGTAACATTTCATCAAAACGAGATGAGTGTGAAAGAAGCGGCAACTGCAGCAGAAATGAAAGATGAAACAGCCAGAAGCATCCTGCGGGCGTACACAAAAAATGATTGCAATGTACTGCCAACCTTACGTGATGGATCGCGACAAAAAAATTGACTTACAATGTGCTCTAAAAAATCGAGGAATGCGTGGAGTGAAACTGCAGCATTACCATCAATGTTATTAAGCAATAGCTTCCATAACAAGGATTTTATATTAGTATGTCCTCTGTCTTGAAATTGAAAATTACGTGATAGCTAGTCCACTTTGAGATAGATGAAGTCAACGCAACTCGCATAATCAAACTACGAAAAGAATATGCAATCGATCAATGATTTTCATTGACAAGTGTGGATTCAACTTACATCTTTGTCGACGAAAAGCACATTTTCAAACAATTACATTCCTTGTGATGATCTCAACAGTCAAAATGTAACATGGGTAGCTGCTATGAGGAAGGAGAGGGCCATATACAGTAAAATGTTGACTAATTCGACATGTAATGCTGAGCGATTCTCTTGGTCGATGCGGGAATTGATGGTTAAACTCATGACCTCCTGGCGAAACTCATCAATAATAATGGATAATGCTAAGATCTACAAGAGTCTGCCGACAAGAATTTGTGCAACCGGCAGTGCTGCTTCTGGTGTTTCTCCTATTCTCCTATGCTGAGCCCGATAGAACAAGTATCTTAAAAGGTGAAGGGCTTTGTGCGGAAAGCGGAACATTCAATGCCAGATTTAATTGCAGCAGGCCTCAATAACATCACACCATCAGACTGCACATACTATTTCCTGAACATGATGCTCAAATTTCTATTTGCTGCGGCTGGACAGCGTTGTAACGTGTTAAAAGTGTGTTAAAAGCGTTGTAACTAATGTTATTAGTGGTGAAATAAAGTATTATTTTAGTTGGATTATGGAACCGTCATAACAGCAATAGTGATATAAGTAATTTAAGAAATGTTAAAAATATAGTGTCTACTTATTTTCTTACTACTACTTTTGTCATTTTAATTTAACAATCATTCACATTCAGCGTTTCCTAATTGTTCCTATGTTCATTTGGTACTCTCAAAGTCAACAAATATCATCATTCCCAAAGCGTTAAACTGTTTTGCAAACTTATTAAATTGAATTGCAAAAGAGCTAAATTGATTTGCGATATAGTGAATTTGACCTGTAATTGGTATATACAGGTATAAACATATGTGAGCGTTTCTGCATAAGGCTTGTTTCACACATATTAGGTTCCATTCGGTTCGGAACACTCCCTTCCCTGGACACGAATAGGTTTCATCAGGTTTCTATTAGGTGTGAATTCGTGTCCAGGGAACAGAAAGTAATCAAGGCGTTCACACATGCACGATTTAGTTTCGGTTCGGATCTCTTAATTTAGATGTTTTACCCAGTTAGTTTGGTCAGTTTTAGTTAGTTTTATTATTACTTCCATATTTTTTTTGAAATTATCAGTCGCTGTTTTTCTGATGAAATGAGCGATTTATAAGATGTTGATGTGGATCGTCTGAATTGTGCTGTGCAATCTAAAGTGGTGCTGTGGGACAAAACTTGTGCAAAATATGAAGATAAATTTAAGACGCAAGAGGCATGAAAAAACGAACGAAAACAAAAAACCTAATATGAACCGTTTGAGAACCGTGTATGTGTGAAGGAGCTTCATTCGGTTCGGTTTATTTTCGGTTGCAACTGAAAACGAACCGAACCGAATGGAGCCTCGTACGTGTGAAATAAGCCTAATAATGTGCTGTATCAATTCAAAAAATTATTTGTAATATTTACAATAATTGATAAAATCCTGCTTTTCTGCCATCAAAGTTTATTTGAAAATCACGCAAGCACTTTTCACTTTTCGTTTCACAACATTTCGGAAAATATGTAGTAGTGATACTTTTCACTTACAGATGTAAATAACAGCGAAGTATTTGTTTTAAATTTTTCAACAAAAAATTTAGTTCGGTCGTGTCAAGCCTTGATTCCGATCTGTTTTGATATTATATTTATTTTTAATTCTTACTTATCTTCATTGGAAACATGAATAATAACAATACTGCCCAACGTAGCATAAACGCCCTCTCTGATATTTTTTCTATTTCCAACGGGTTTGCAAATTTTATAATCTATTACACCATTCTACAAAGTCTTAAAAACCGATCTTTGGTGTAAGTATATTAAAGACAATAATAAAATATGCGCTATCGATCTCTTTGCAGTATTTAAAAATCTTCAAATAGCTCAACAATTCCTAAAATGCAGGTAAAACGTGTATGCTTCGTAGTGCAGAATAGCATGAATAAGTTGAACATTTTAACGGTAAATGATTAAAATGACTAAAAATGTCATGGTCTTCTCTTGGATACAATCCATAAAAAACAGCTTGCTTACCGATAACCTTACCAGAGACAAAAAGCAAATCGAGCTCTTCCAAATATGCAGGCAACGGTCTGTTTGCGACAGGTTTCAAGTGGAATAAATCCATACTTAAAAAGTCTTCCATACAATCCTGAGTAATGGGAATTGGCAAAGCTGAATGAGAAAATTGGTTATTTTCCCGATTTTATTTTTCTTTTGTGATGAATTTTCTGGTAAATTCAATCAAAAGAAAGTGGCAAAATAATCATTTTCATTTTTAATCCTTTTTACACTTCATAAAATTTTCATATTATGTTTACAATTACAGACCAATTGTTTTTTATACGAAAATTTTAAAATACAATGAAAACATAACTTGCTTGAGCATAATTGTTTGAGAACATTATTTAATTTTAAGAAAAACTCGGTCAATTAATTTTCAAACGTACAGTGGAATAACGTCAATCAAAAATCCTTCTCTGGGGATTTTCAGTCAACAGTCAGTTGAAATTTCAAAGTCTATCTATTTCTTATTATCATATTTCCCTCCACCAGGAATATGTTGTACTTTTCGAAACCAGCCAATTCTCATATTACAATCTCGATACTCTTCACACAAAACCATCAAACGAAAACTCGACATTCCTTTAGTTCAAGCTTCAAAACAGTTCACCTTTAAAGCCCCCAATCTATGGTAGAATAACTTTTTTCTCGAAATAAAGCAATTTATTTCGAATCATGTTTACTTGCAAATATTTGTCCGTGATATATTTTCACGCCATAAAATATGTGACAATGTGACCTTTTTTCACCACTGGGAAAAGTTATTAATTTGTATGCAGGGCAGGGTCAACAAAAAAGAAAATTTAATTTTCTCAGAGGTAGCCTCAAGAGATCAAATTGTTCCGTGATCCACGAGTAGGTAGCGTTGTTGACAATACTTTGCAATAATGTCGACTGACGTGAACAACGTTATACTACGGCTTGTAGCATAATGTTCGAAACGATGTAGTTTTGTAACGAAGTGCTTTTCAAATGCTTTTGGGACCGAGTGTAAACTAAACAAAATTACTTAAGAATATTTTAATTGACAAGTGAATTTTTTATGTCCGTTCAAAGCCACTTATGCCCGTTCAAAGCAATAAAATGGTCGGTTTTTGGTTATAATAAATCTTCATTATTCATTTGATAATTGAAGGTAAGTAACTGGCAAATATACGAACCCTGATATTTATAAGAAAGAGGATGAAACTTTTGATGAGCTTTATTATAATTAAATGAAAAATTGGAATCTGCCCTGCTTGAAAAAAAATTCGGAAAAGTCGAGGTACATTGAAATATTGTTTGAAAATCAAGCGCCCAACGTGGGCCTTACGTAGGCTTTCCAAGCCCAGATTTCACGCAATGCGAATATCACACGAAATATTGTCAATATAATTTGATATTGGTATACATGAAGAGATTTAAATATTGATATACATGAAGAGATTTAAATATTAATATACACGAAGAAAGTGAAATATTTTAGCATGGAAAGGTACATGTAGGGGTCACAAATAATTAGTTTGGTTCACATATTTCAAGTTAATATTATATTCGATTTAGATTTGATTATTAGACTGAATTATAAGAGTATTTCCAACGAAAAGCTTGCACTTACGCTTATCGTTTCTGTTGCACTTTACATTCATCATCAGTCATCACTACTCAATTCGAATTTCATCTCTGATTACATACAAACCACTCGATCAATAAGGTGCTCCCAGTGTAGTCTCGGGAATGGTAAAATTCAGAGCCCAATTAGCTGCTTCGACACTTTGTGGAATCATGGAGGGAACAACCGTCAAGGCTATCGCAATTAAACAAGGACAGTTCACATAGCACGTCAAACTACCAGCAACATTCAAACAAGCACCAAAGATACAAGCTCAAACACACTGAAATGTGGTGTATCCTGCAGCAAACATCTATCAATCGTTTCCTTTGGGTGTTCATGGAATTTTCGGGATGCTGTTTACACTTATTTCAGTTTTCATTCAATCGATTTTGTTTTGCGCAACGAAAATGACAGAGTTTGTGATGCGTGTTAATATTATCACCGTAATTTCCGATCAAACGAGCTACCGTTTGAGAAAGGGTAAGTTTTCTGCTTAAAATGGTGACAGATGTTGAGCTTAGTTTTTCGAAAAATAATAGCTGTGCCTCAATGATAAACTTTTCATTTTTAAGAAAATCTTTATGAATACGGCTATTTGTGAGCTTTTTTAGTTAACTAAAAATATTGCTTTTTTAACTTTGCGTTTGCTTTGATCAACTCAGCTCCCGCATTCATGAGTTTTGCGTTCAGTTTCATGAGCACTTTGGAAATTGCAACAAACTACTGAGGTTTTGTAAAGGGAGTAAAGTTTTTTCAAAATGATCCAACATTTTCTCTCATCTACGATTTTTGAAAACATATCTGTTAAATTGAAGATGAACAAAAGAAGAACATCAAAAGATAACGATGGAGAAATCAACGTATTTGCCCCCTTCCTTTATTTGCGCCTTCACGAGTTGAGTTGATGGATGTAAAACCCCACTTTGTATTTTCTGATATTTTTGTATCATGTTTATGAATCTGTGTTTTCTTTTATCTATGCTTCAAATTGCTATTCAGTGCATTTCAAGTGTCGGTGCTATGCAGTGTATTTGTAATTGAGTCATGGGGCTATTTTAAACCGGCGACTTTCAACATGCTTTAAATACTATGTATAGCACAACCAAATAAGTTGAATTTCATAGTAGCTGGCGGATAAATATTGGCCCGTCTACTGACAGTGCTGAAAAAGTACTGCGCAAGTTATGTTTTTGTGTTTTTTTTTTAATCAAAAAATATACATTAATATCACGTTGTATGCCGAGGGTTAAATACGGTGAACTTTTTTATTCTGTATGTATACTGTATAGTATGATTTTGCAGCACTAGGTAAATTTTAAAACTGAGTTGTTTCATATAAAAAAATTAAATAATTAATTAACAAACAATATATATAGATCTCGTTTGATACGATTTCTTCCTTTGTTTTAAATTTGTGTTCGATTTAGCTGCATCTGACCACATCAAAACTAGCATTTGAAATCTATAGGGAAATATCTGAACACACGATATATACATATTTTTTTCCAGATATATACAGAATAAGGACATATCATAATTTTTGAAGTGACCAACCGGAGAAATTGCTTCGTTTCAAATGACCAAGATGCTTCAGTTTTTGAGTTAATTGGATATTACAGGGTTGTAGGCCATGATTTTTACGCAAAATTCGCCACAATGGAAACTGAGACATTCCTGATTCCTGTGAAACGGCGTGGAATCGGCGGATTCGCCCCATTTCTAACTGAAGTACTTACGGTTGCGATATTTTAGGTATGTGCTTTTTTTCACTGGTAGAGAGACATCCAATAGTAAATACATATGTCAACTCGGATTTATGCACAGAATGTCTGGTGGGACGTTTGTTACAACCGGAAATTGGAGTAAGCACTGTCAAAGTTGCGATCGCCTGTAGTAAAATTTAAATAACTTTAAAATGTTGCTATTTGATTAGTATCACCATTACTAACGATCAGCATTAACAGCTCATGAAAATAATTGAAGAATGCATTTGTATTAAAACACAACATTTTTATGTCCCTGTTTAAAAAAAAACACTGTATATTCAGTGTCTACTTTGATTTTTTTGCTTGAATTTATTATTCATCTTTTCGTATATATCTTAAAAAAGAATCTTTCTCATTCATACGTATATTCATAAATTCGAATCATCTTATTGATATTATTATTTCTTATTTCACTTTGGATAGTCATGTTAAATACTTCTTTGCCAGTTATTTCACCTGATTTTTTTTTAAACGCTGGTTGATTGAGTACCACTTTTGAAAGAAGCTTCGTTCTAACCTCTTTCATTGTAGCTTAGTGTTTTTACTGAATATTTAATTTCTTTTATCGATTATAAAAGCTTATCATGAATTAGCTCTTAATTTAATTATTAACTCTTAATAAGAGTGACCGATGAAAGAAGCTCCCGAAAATACATTACATTTTTACAATACATATTTTACTAATTGTATTTTTTTAATATTTAACTAATTTTACTGTAATTAATTGGTTCCAATTTTTTCATTTTACAGATTGGTCTTTATATTTAACGAAAATGGGCAATGGACTTAATGAAACAAGAATTTGGATTGTGCCCCTATATCATGTGTCAAAGTATGGCTGAGACTTAGTGAGTCTAATTTCCGTCTAAAGTGAATTTAGGCGCACGATTGGTGGCACTCCTCCGGGAAGATGGGCTATAATGCAGCTCATAAATAATTTTGCCGAGCATGATAAGAAAAAGGACGAAAACATCTCGAGCTGTATTGTTAAGTCTGAAGAGGCTTATTTCGATCTAATCGGCAATGTTAACAAACAAAATTGTGGCATATGGAGTGACTCCAATTTTAAGGTACCCCATGATATGTAATGGCATCGACTTAGAGTCACCGTGTAGTGAGCAGTTTCATCAAGCGGCATTGTCGGGCCTTACTTTGTTAAAGGAAATGATCTTACAGTAACGGTCAATGGAGACCGTTACTTACGTAAATTTGAATGATTCAATGTAATCATTTCGAGTGATAATTAAGGTAATTTCCTTTGCAGTACTAAATAACTTTTTGATCATCGAGCGTGGGACCATTTAAATTAAATTATTATTAAGATTCTACAAAAAAAACTCAATAAAAATGTATTGCTTTTCAAGTGAAGAAAGAAAAAATAAATTATGTGAGCTGAACAGAAAAATATTTGAATTTCTTTATGTATGTAGCCACCCTATATTAATTAGATGCATAATTTTTAATCAGATTTGTTAATAGACACCGAAGATGCAATATGATTTATTTATTTATTCACAAAATAAAGTACAAATTGCTTATACAATATCAAACAAAAATGGAAAAGTAAAGTAAAAAAAAATCATATTGAATAAAAATAAATAAATTAATAAACAACAATTAATAAATAAAACATTGATATATAGCCTATAGTTTAAGGTAAAGTTGTACGGATGGTTTGGAAAAGGGAGGATTTGAAGAATAATTGGGAAATCGTTGGGGAATATACATTGCTTTTGCTGTTGAATGTCCTGCAGCATATATTTATCAGCTCATTAGCTGCATATGTAGTGGAATGTGGATATTTTTTTTAGCGAACGGTTGGACCTGGTGCTACTTACAGGAATATTTATCACAATTTTACTATTCAGGAGTTCTATTAGATTCTAATGACATCGAATCTGACTGATATTACCATTCTTCTGTGAGTTTTTAAGTAGGTGAAATCAGGAGTGGAAATGTGAACTGACAGTGCTATATGGTGTAAACTGTTGCAAAAAAGATGCTGAGTGTCATTACTAGGACTAACCACTAGATCTGAAAAAAAATTCATTTTAGTTAGGGGTGTGGGAAATCTGCTGAAAATCATAGCCATAAAAGGCACTCGCAAAATAGAAATCGTAGGTGTCTACAAGGTTTACAGGCAGAAGGTAAGAGTCCTTTTCATCTGGAACAAAACATAGATTCGGACGACTGAAATCTTCAAAAACTGTTATTTGGTTTTTGTTTTTTTTTGGCAAGGGATGTTGCTAACGAAGATATTGTATCGCATAAATAGCTACTGACGGATTCCTCAAGTATGGGCGGGATGTAGATAACACCAATATAAACTGAGACATGATTAAAAGAGATCCGAACAATTGTATATTGGGAAAACAATTGGGGTGGTATCTACGAGCTTACTTGAAAGTCTGTTGCTGATAGCAAGTAAGACACCACCTCCTCGCAACCAACCCATAGAACAATAGTCACGATCGGTTCTGTAAATAGTTCAACTACGATCAAGGAACTCCTGATTAAGCCAAGTTTCGGTCATGGTGAGTAAATTCAAATGGCATGATTTGGCGTCAAGGTATAATTTACTTAGCTTGCCTCTCATACCAGTACGATTGGGGTAAAAAAACTTTTGAGGCTTTTCTGGGTTCGGTTAGAAAAAATGCCTAATAGGGTTGACTGATCGTCAAAGACATTCAGATGTCATACTGCTACCTTTAGAAGTATAATTTATATTAGTCGTAGTAGGAGCTATGTTTGCGGCAGTTTAACTGGAAACCTTGCAGGAGTTTTTATTATATACGTCGGTACGTCTGCTTGAGGGAGAAGATGACGTGTTATATGATGGGGGTATCAGTGCATTATTATTACTTTGAGTCAAAACATTGGAAGAGCCCCTTAAGGAAGAAGAACCTGTTGTCGCGGGAGACTGATTCTGAAAATCATTGAGGAATTGAGCATTGAGCAAAGTAGGTGATGAGAGAGTCTTATGAGTGGAAGGAAAGTGGATTTGACTACGGATACAATTTTTCCAGATTTAGTTCCAGAACTGATAGCCTGTCCTTTTCTACGTGTCTTTGCTCAAATTAATTTCAGTAACGACAAATGTTTTTGACCTGCTCTTTTCGGGAGTTTTATTGAAGTAAGTTTTTATAATTTGATCGTTTTTGTTTGGTTTTAGATGTAAAGTCAAGGACTTATTCATATACAGCTCTCCAAATCTTCGAAAATGTCAAATTGTTCTCGTCTTCTTCGTTCTATAAAAACTTTTTCTCAAAACAGCCACTAAATTCTCTTCATTAATCATCAATACATTTTTTAAGCTAACCCTTAATATTGTTGAGCTGGGCCTACATATGTACGACGACGAAAGTCCGTAAATCATTTTTCACGATTGATAGAAGGCCATCTTCAAATAACAGATTCACTGTCACTGTTTCTATGGTTTATTTTTCAGTTCCTTATAAAAATTAAAACCCTGTCAAGATCCTTATTTTAATGCTGAGGAAATGTGGAGATGCAGACTAACGCTGGTTTTGCAAAGTTGTTATTTTTACTGCAGCTTTATTTTCACTAACCCATTAAATCTTCCAGCCAGTGTTTGAGGCTGCTTTATCGTCAAGGGAACCCACAGATTAAAACTATGTGTCAACTCTCGAGATTAGGAAAATTTCTCTTTTGACAATCCTCCTTCAAGACGTAGAAGCGCTTCAATTCAATTTGAACCATTATTCTGATCTAAAGATTAACGCACTCGGATATTCCTAACAGATGCTGAACCAAAACTTCTAACAATGTTTGTCTTTCACATAAATCATAGTGCTAATTTCACGCTTCTGACTATAGCCCTTGCCATTTCGCTGTGCTTTACCTTTGGTCCTATAAATATAAATTTAACACATTTATCTCTAGGGTAGTAATATTGTAAATATTAATCCAATTAATCTGACTTCTCTACACATTTGCATTATACTGGATAATCTACGCCATTTTGAGAGAAAAAGCTAGCTAAACAACTAGTTCACTATTAAAATGCATATGCTTAACAATATTCCTTTTGGAAAACCACCACGACGTAGTGAACTCGCTAATTGGCAAGGTCGAGAGTAAGTAGATTTTGCTCCAGATAGAAGTTCAGATTACACACACGTTGAATAACAACCGCAAATGAACTTCCTCCACTTCGCAGTTTATTGTGTTTCAGAAAGTTCGTGGCATTGTCAGGTGAATTGTAATGAGAATTTATTAGTTCCCAAAATACACCTGCAAAGCCCTGACAACGTCTGCTACACCTTACACCAGTTAGGAGTTATCAATTACGCTCGTTTGGTTTTCTCATTCAAATGAGTCTCACGCTGCATTCGGTTCGTAACGGTTTCGTCGCGGTAGGATCGATTTGCAAGGAAAGTAATGAAGCTTGTTGAATTCGATCATGTGATTGCTATAGTGGTACACCAAGTGCGCTGCGTGCGTGATAATGATTCGGAGGGAAGGAAACCAGCCAGCTATGAAATTGATTTTCAGGAGATGAAGCCAATAATGTTGTAGATGTAATTTGTCTCGTGGCAGGTAGATAGGAAGTTAATAGAAAAGAAGGTAGTTTGCCAATTTCGGGTCATGATGTGTTTATACGATGAGAAATACAAATATTGGGCGTTTTCGAAGAAGCAATTGTTCTTATTTTAGATTGATATTTTGTAAGAAGAGAAGCACGTCATGCCACTTTTGAGTTGTTCGTGGAATTCTGAAAGATGAAAGAAGGAAAACAGTTTCCGAGTATGTTGTTTAGTGACTTTCTTGATTCTGGTTGACAAGGAAGAACTGAATAAAATTTACTCAGACTTTGGAGATATGTTTAACCGGCTTAAATTTTTTGCAGCATTTTCTTTGTGCAACATGTAAGCGGCTGCCCATCGAGGGATGGCATAGGACTTTGCTATTTGTAAACACTCTAGACTTTTTTATTCGTCTGTAAAGTTTTCACCTCTGAGACTAATACGATTTGATCATTTGAATATTTTTAGAGGTGTTTAAACAAAAGATTATATTTTCTGCCATTGTTTCGTAAACTTGTGACAATAATAAACATATCATAAACAATGATATTACGTCAAATATTATGTGGAGCGAAATTATATAAAAACAACTAATAACCACCTTTAAGTATCATATGTTGGAGACTTTTTGAACTGTAGTGTACATAAACTGAAAGAAAACTCTAGCACAAGAGAGACACTAGAAAGGTAGATTTTCGAAGAGAAGCAGGAGATGTGTGTCGATTTTGTGTCATTTTATTTGGTTCAAGTGCACGCAAATTCCCTTTTTTACTCAAAACTGTTTTCACTCACAACTTTTTTTTACTCACATCTTTCAGAATATAATTTAATGCTGGCATTACTCAGGAAAAAATAACCGAATCACGTATTTATAAATTACGAAAGCTGTTAATGCTTACAACTCTTTGCCAGAATTACAACTAAAAGTATACCAAATTTATTGAGCATTATCGTCCGCGAAAAAATCTATATTTGAGGATATTTTAATATTTTTTACTTAATCTTACAATTTAAGTTTTTATTTGAAATATTCATGACATCATTTTGAAATATTCATGACATCAAAAGGGCCAAAATTGCAGATGCTGGCACTCCTATCTTAATTTTGTAACATGAACTCCATCAAACTTGGCAGGAAAAGGCACCAATCTGCTGTGCGAATTTTGTTTGTTTCGGAAGCTATGGAACAAATGCTTTTATTTTACTGTGAATTATTTCAAGATGGAAGTAGAGTTGCTAGGATATTCATAAAACTTCTATCAGACCTGGTTCTACTCAAGGTCAATACATTCTGCCCAATTCAATTGGATTTGATTATCCGATCGCGGGTTCTTGTGAACTGAAATTTCGAAGGGTAAAAAACGCAATAATTTGATGAAGAGTTAGCGTTCTTGTACGATGAGCAATTTCGAAAATTCCTAATTTGCCTGGATGCATAAAGGATAATATTAAGCAGCGGAATGCACATTGGCTTCTTTAATTTCTAGACTAGTTTTCCTTTTTATTGAACAAAAATTTCACGCTAATGAGTCGTGTGAGCTGCTTTCCCCTCTTACCCCCGTCCCAGACATGATCAGAAATATTTCCAGAAACATTTCCGAAACATTTCCAGAAATATTTCCGACAATATTTCACTCGCCGTCCTACACATGACCGGAAAGTTCATTCATGGTTTGCGTGAGCTAGAGCTCAAATCAGAGCTGCCGCTTTTGAAGCTGCATATCCCGTCAAAATTAAATAGCAAGACGGCTCAATGTGACCATTTATGCAGCTCCATTCTATTTTTGCCATATGTATCACAGCCATACCTAGCTACAATACCATTCTCGGCCCTTCAAAAGCTCCCTATTCACCCAAATAATGCAAGTCTCATTAAACTTGCACTCACAACGGCAGCTCAGTGCCGAAATTATGGCACACCCTTGCGACTTTCCGAGACTTTCCCATCGTCGAGCGGAAAGTCGCGGAAAGTCCACTGCGCAATAAGTCCACAGCAAAGCGATCAGCTGTTGAACTTTCCGACTGATCGTCGGAAAGTCTCGGAAAGTCACATGGCTGTGACACCGGGCCTCGATTTGCAATTTAGGCCAATGACAGACAGTTCGGTTTCACCGAAGCGTTAAACGCTTCGGTTTGGCGCGTCGGTTGCCACACACAGCGTTTTTCAGAAGCGTTTATTGAGTCGGTTCAGTTACAAATTACGTCGGAGTATCATATAGATGCTTGTGAAAAAAATAGTCGTGTGTACATACATATGTATATACATGTATAGACATATATAAGTAAGTATATATATGCATATGAAATTTGGGCAAAATGATTCTAATACTAATTTTCTTTGAAAATCTGTAATTGCCTACGTTTAGAAACCAAGTGCCCACAAATGTTTCATTTTTCAATACTGTATCCTAACCATCCTTCAAAAATCTATTTTCTTATTAGATTTTCCATCCCCTATCCCATGCATTCATCAATGCATGCAGAAAATTTCAGTTCAATCGGACTACGCAGCAATGAACTAATCGAAAAACGCTCGAAAACCGAGTCGATGGGTCATTTCTCTCGTCTACCGACGCGATTCCGAAACCGAGAGGCGGTTCGCACCGCGGTGTGTGTCATCACAATGCTAAAGTAATGCACGACTATACCGACTCGGTTTTCCTCTCGGGAAACGCCTCGCAAAAACCGCTGTGTTTGTCATTGGCCTTACGTCAAATGCTCCTAAGGAGTTACTTGAAATGCAAATTCGATTTTTTCGCAATTTCCCACCATTTCATTGCTCAACGACATCTAAAAATCCCTTTAAATTCAAAATACCTACATCTTCTTATAAGAAATAAGGCATTCCCATGGTTCAGCGCCATTTTGAAACCAAGAACTGTCAAAATATTGCAAGGCAAATTGCCGAGCAAATTGCATACCATATTGCCTACCATTTATGGCAGACCATAAAATATTGCATACCATAGGCTGCCTCCACTGGCAATTTCAAATTTCATGCAATGGGAAATTGCTAGTGAAGGCAGCCTGTGACAAAATTTCGGCACTGTGCTGCCGGTTGAGTGCAAGTTTTATGAGACTTGCATTTTTTGTGCGAAAAAGCAGCTTTTGAGGGACCGTGTATAGAATGAAAGCAAGGTATGGCTGTGATACATATGGCAAAAGAGAATGGAGCTTCATAGATGGTCACTTTGAGCCATCTTGCTATTTAATTTTGACGAGGTATGCAGCTGCAAAAGCGGCAGCTCTGATTTGAGCTCTGGTTCCCGCAAACCATGAATGAACTCTCTGGTCATGTGTAGGACGGCGAGAGAAATATTGTCGGAAATATTTCTGGAAATGTTTCGGAAATGTTTCTGGAAATATTTCCGGAAATATTTCTGGTCATGTCTGGGACGGGGGTCAGAACCAAAAGCTGCCAAATAACCGTTGCCTTGAAGTGAGAAGAAAGCAACTGCCGTAATTATATTCTCTGGGCTTCAGTATTCTTCACTATTGTTCAAATGAAAATAAAGACACGACCGAGAAAAAAATACCAGAATAAGTTTAATCTTTACAGCGCCTCTATAATCACAGTTTGATCGCTAGCCTGGTCGGATTACAAGAGAGCTTTTCGTCACTTTGTGCTTCAGCACGAAACTTTTCACTCTATCGGGGCTTCCCCTGACCCGTAGTCCACTTACCTCAGTTGTGTACTCGCACGATCCACACTGGGCTTCCACTTTGGACCGTTCCCTCCCGGCTCATTCGATTTCTGACAGCGATCTACCTGTTTCGGCTTTCAAATGACATTTCCAAACGTCGAAAGTTAGAGTCGGGCATAGAGGCATAAGACCAGTGAGGTAGGAAAAATGGAGTGGACATGCCCATAAGATTTCATTGAAGGGGATGGTAGTAATTTTTTGTCTGCTCATTGTCAAATCGGGTTAAATCCAAGTAGTTCCCCTCCAATTTGACAATGAGAGCGAAATGGCGTAAAGGCAGCTTTAACATGCTTTGTGCGCGAGAGGATTGAAGGGGCTAATGGTGGAAAGTTATACCGTCCGTGTCCAGGGGCTGCATAAGACATTAAGAGTGGTGGTAAAGAAGCGCAGTCTGTCTCGACGTCACCCATACCTACAAATTATTCCAATACAACGAAATATCTTTCGGGGTGTAGATAAGTTGCTCGTTTTGGTGGCATTAGCTTGGCGCGCATATTTGAAAAAAAGGGAAATATATAAATTCAAAGAACAATTTTCGTATATTTAAAATTTGAAGGTAATCTGCACTTTACATCGCGGTCGGTCATTGTTCTTCAGTATTAATATATGTCAATAAATTGAAATATACATGGCTTCTCAAGGAATTGGAATTGGTCTTTAAATTGAAATATTTGCTTCTAAAAACTAGAACAAAACGAATCTTATTGTTGAAGCACTATATATTACTATCTTGCAACATTTTCATAAATTGTGTTAACGCTATTTAACCACTGTACGCAGATTAATTAGAAAATTATTTTCATTTCATTACGTTTGCTTTGTATGCAAATGAGATGCAAAATTTTATAGTACCTCCCACCTCCTTTAAACCGGGCTTGGGGTCGGCTTTGGCGGAATTAAGGCACTACGCAGATGTTTTGGGTTCTTTTTATTTACATGAATTTATTCTTCTAAAGTTAACCTGAATTTATTATATTCGGAACCATGCCATTTTAATAAGTTTCCTATTTTGACCAATGCTTTAATAGTTAACACAAATGTACGCTACCAGTAATTGTAAATTTTTTTCTGTGCGAATTTTATTTAGTTCGTGCGACATATTTCTAAAACTAAAATCTAAGCCTACTTCATTGGCATTTCTGCCATTTTGGAATTCAAGAGAAACTGTCAAGTACCCAGGTGTCAGATTCGTGGGCCAGAAGACGAGTACTTGAAGTCACATCGCACAATTCAACTAAAATTACTGGTTTTCGGCCACACTTAGTACCCGAATCTACTTCATTTTGATTACAGATTTTACCATAAAGTAGTCATAAATGGTAAGTACTTACCTGTGGAGAGATTACCCAGGCAAGCAAGAGCGCGTATTTTTGAAACAACACTTCACTTCACATTTTGCTACCGATGTTTTGATAGTAATTTTGATGGTAATTGATACTTAAAAATTGTTTGGTTTGTTTGTGCGCTTGATTCGAAATTGACTCCAGGGTACTTGATAGCAGTCCCTAAAGCTTGAGAGGTGAAAGCGAGGGGGAGAAGAAGTTAACAAAAAAACAAATAAACGCTCGAGACATACACCTACAGGCGTTTACACGGATACTGCCACTCTAAATTCTTATACCTCTATTGAGACGCGTATGTTTTTTTATTAGTGCGAAAGTCATTCTATTTTTTAATTTCGGTGACTTGTAGTACAGTAAATCTGTCGAAAAAAAAATCGATTTACGGAAATTAGTGCCTAGGACGTGAATCTTTTTTTATTCGATGACAAATGAGATTTACTAAGCAACCATGGGGGTGGACCAGTTCAACCCTTAGCGGTCTTTTGAAAAACTCAAAAAAACAACCAAAAAATTTTTGAAATGCGTTTATCTCGTTTTCTATGCATTTCACAGAAAAATCGATTGGTGATAAAATGTAGAGGACGTTAAAATCTACAATTTATGTCATTGGAGCAATGCTGTACAACAAAAAATGCACACGGTAGGTGGCGCCAAAGTATCCAAAAAAGTGTTTTTCCACTTTTTCGCCCTGAAAATATTATTTTAACGCAAAAATGTAAATGCAAAAGTTGTTCCTTACATTTTTATCAACAACTTTTATTTAAACATTTTTTATATACGACTTACCGTTTCAAAGTTACAGTGCAATATAGCGCAGCGTATACAGGACCGTGCTGTTAATGGTATGTAATTTCGTCGTACCTACTGTGACTTTCTCCGGCGACGTTGGCATAGTTCTAAGAAAAGGGACTATTCGACCATCTGCCCTATTGACTAAGGAGCGTACATTTTTCAGTTGCCATGTGATTTTCGGAGAGTAGAGACAGCAAAACTTAGCTCTCTAAAAATGAGTGATAATGTGTCGATTTGTTTCGTTTGTGGCGAAAGTGTTTTAAATAACGTCCGTCACGTGGGTGTAGAGGCTCGGAAAACATTAATAAAAGCAGCAATAGTTAGACGTGATACTAAAAACCTGGAATGGCTCGACGACAACAGCATCCCAGTTCCAGACCTTCACAGCAGTTGCTACCGCAAATACAGCAATTACGAACGCGCTGCTAAACAGATTCAAAAACACCAAAAACAACAAGAGTTGTCAAGGTATTTTGTCAATAATTTTTATTGTAGTTTCTCTTTTGATTTGGAAGATTTTACTTTTGTTTATACTATCGAAATCGGACCTTCCCCCCTCCCTATAGTGCGTAATAACATTTCACCCTCTTGATATAAAAAACATATATTTATCACATAATATAGGATATTATATACAGTTTGGATCAAGGCATCTCATCGATTGTTTAGCTGCAATTGGTTTGTCGTCTTCTTACTCAGAAATTAAACGTATACCAACATTTGCACAGAAGTCCTAATAATTGATTATTGCTTGTCAGTAACTGAATAAAATTGTTAAAATGTTATAAATAAAAAAAAATAATAAATCTTGATTAAAACGTGTACCTCCGATGTGCACTCATTGCGTGCAACCGTATTATTGGAATTTTCGTACTTTTGCAAGCTGCAGCTTTGAAACGGTAAGTCGTATAAAAAAAATGTTTAAATAAAAATTGTTGATAAAAATGTAAGGAACAACTTTTGCATTTACATTTTTGCGTTAAAATAATATTTTCAGGACGAAAAAGTGGAAAAACACTTTTTTGGATACTTTGGCGCCACCTACCGTGTGCATTTTTTGTTGTACAGCATTGCTCCAATGACATAAATTGTAGATTTTAACGTCCTCTACATTTTATCATCAATCAATTTTTCTGTGAAATGCATAGCAAACGAGATAAACGCATTTCAAAAATTTTTTGGCTGTTTTTTTGAGTTTTTCAAAAGACCGCTAAGGGTTGAACTGGTCCACCCCCGCGGTTGCTTAGTAAATCTCATTTGTCATCGAATAAAAAAAGATTTACGTCCTAGGCACTAATTTCCGACCTCAACCTGCAGATTGACTGTACTATTGGGAGTTCAGTAATCATAAATGGAGCTCATTTCTGTTGTATGTCGCCTGCTGGTGGTGGTTTTATCAGTGTGTCGTCAATTCCATCGTGGTGTTCCCAACGGGAATTGCTGTAATGCATTCCGAACGAAATATATGAAGAAAACATTTTGGTAATTAAAATGTAAATGGGTTTTCTAAGGGTCCATGACTGGCTAATGAACATAATTCGCAGAAATAAGGGGAAAATAACTTGTGAGCATACATCGGCTATGGCTAGTGTGCTATATAAAGCGGAAAGATGAAAATTTCGGAGCATTTCAAATCATCACGGGTAAGTAAAATGTATCAAAAACAACAGTACCAATTCTCTCTAGTAGCAAAGAGAATGCGCTATTAAAGCTTCAATTCGTATTCACTCTAGATGAAGGAAATGCGAGAATACGATGTCATACTTTCCAAAAAGCTCTTATACATAAAGCTATAAAGCTAAAAGCATAAGTTTCCCCTTGTATAAATCTTCCCAGCCTCGGACATGCAGTGTTAAAAAGAAATAAACATGCAATGGTTCGGTAATGCTTCCACGCATTACGCGAAATGCTTACCGAATATATCCCGAAGCATTACTTTTCTCGTCATCTAGGTTGAATACGAATTGAAGTTCTGGCCGGTGGCCGATCGTACCTCTGCATGACCCGAAATTTGTGGTTATTGCATGCTGAGTGATTGTGACGCTCATTGGAAATTCCAATAGCGTATTCTCGCAGCTACTAGGGGAAATTGGTACCCGTGATGATTTGAAATGCTCCGAAATTGACATCTTTCCGCTTTATATAGCACACTACCCATAGCCGATGTATGCTCGCAAGTTCTTTTCCCTTTATTTCTGCGAGTGATGTTCATTGGCCAATCATGGACTTTTGACACATTACATTTTCATTACCAACATTGTTTCCTACATATATTCTGTCCGGAATGCATTACAGCGATTCCCGTTTGGGTATCATGCCCAGTCGCCGGCTGCTAAGACAACTTAAGACGAACAAGTACAACCATGAACCCAGCGGAATTCAAACCCGCGAGCAGTAGATTGCTGCTTCGGACTGACGCGTTACTTAATTTGTAGATATAATTTACTAGATTTGATGAAAACGACTTGCTTGAAATAAGGTAAAGTAAAAATTGTATTCCGTTGAATGTTAAAAATTTTTACACAATATTGATACAAATTACTGACATAAAATAAAAGTTTATTTGATTTGTGGAAAATTTCACATCTCGTTGTTTAATATTTTTTTTAACTCTCAGAAACATATTTTACTGAGTTTAGCTTGATGTATATTGTGACTGTCTACTACTTTTATGATTTCCGTCGCGATAATTGGGTGTTGGAAATTCATCCGCCGTATATGTAATATGTGGACTCCATTACCCGTCTACTAATACTTACTAGCTAAATATATCGTGTAACTAACCTATATTAATCCCTACGGCTGGTTTATTAACTTAATTTTTAACATGTTATCTCGATCACCCCCCTTTTTAAGATTCCTGTTTCGTTTTGTATACGTGACTCGATACACCGGGACAGAAATGAAAGCTAATATTTCATTTTCCGCCTCTTTAAATACTCTTCACATAATATGTATTATATTTATTATTTCATAATATTCATATATTAACTGCAGCTAAATAAAATAAACCTTTAAACGAACTACCAGTTTGTTTGTAGTTCATTCAATACATTCAATTTTGCCATTTTACGATGATAACGTTAAAGTTATCACATATTTCATTTTATGCAGCAGTTTGAATTATTTTCCGGTGCAACTTTCGAACTTTTTATGCCATCAAGCAGCACAATTCCACATATTACCACATAATTGCCGGTAAACATATTTTCTTCTCTGTGTTCTATTCACCAGTGCATGCTTGGAAGCCATCAAAGAACATTCATTTTCTCCAATTAGCATGCCGGATACTGGAGCATCCTCAGTTTGGAGTCTATTTAATTAACATAATGTGTATCGTAATTAATTTTCACACTAATTACATCTGCGGCCTTACGAATGGGGTATTATATGAGAGCTTATCGTACATTGCCCTTGTGATTATGAGAGCGAGCACAATTGGATGCAAGAAATTAGAGTAAATTTGTAATTACCACAGACTTGTGAATTCATTACTCTATTATGGAGCAACGAAATGAGAATTCCATCACTTATAACGCATCGGGCAATGAAGATAATTTCCTTCACGTACTAGATAATGCAACAAGACTAAACTGTAAAATTTTTGACTGTTGTATGTAATTATGAAAATTTTGCAAATAATTTATCTTAACTATGCAAAGTATCACTTCGTGAGCCTAAAAATATATATCAATGAAATCTTTTTTATTTTTTCAGTGTAAGAGTGATGCTTTCATGACTGCACAGCTTTCATTTGGACTCCATTTAAATAAAACAATATTGCAAAATTACGGCCAAGAAATTAACTAAACTCAGTTTCAAAAATTAATAAAATTTGGCGTCGTCAATTTTCTATAATTTAATCGTCGACTTCGCACATTCTGTAATTAATCCACTTTGATATCATCCACAAGGTGCACACTTACAGGACTAAAATCCAATGTCAAAGTTTGCTTCCTATCGATTCACTGCTCTCTGTCCACATTAATCACCCTCGGCTTAAGTACCTCCAAACAAACTATAAGTTCATCAGGAAACAGTATATCCTCTTTTAACACCAACAACTGCTGGACCTGGTAATCGAGTAATCTGAACCCGGATGAACTACACAAGAGTGCGAGTTTGTCAATCAACGAAAATAATCGAATCATAGGAACTCGACGATGCTCGTGCGATGATGTAAAGTATTTCGAGTGCCTGAAACCACAACGGGTATATTTGCACTACAATTAATCATGACCGAAGCATATGAACCAGCCGTTAGTTGCCATCAGGATAGCGATAATATTCATGGCAGTAATATTGTTCTGCGGTATCATATTCGACATTGTATGTAGTGAAATGCCGGTCGGGGTTAGATCGAAAATTGATGGACAAACTGACCTACCTATGATCATGCTGCGAGGTTAGCAAGAATATGTTACATAATGCAATTCCAGTATCGCTCGTATCATATAAAATCAAATTATAGAATTATTATTGGAATATTGACAACAATATCATTTTGTCGACTGTAATGAATTTGCGCGCAATTAGTCTTGGCTTGTAAAGCTAGATATTTAAATGAGTGAAAGCAGTGCTAGGTGCTAGTTTTCAGGATACAAAATGTATTCCCGAAAGTGGAAATTAATTTAGTTACCTATTTAATATCTACCTATTTTAATGTCTGTATGCCTTTCTAAAATACATATTCAGTATTAAATAGCTGCAGCATATAATATTGTGTGTACGTACCCACATTGGGCGCTATAAATTTAGAATGATGTAAAGCTTGTCAATCAGTTTTATTCAGATTGTAAAACTACATGATTTGAAATAAATACAAATTTGGTATTATTTTACAAGTTTTGTCTCAATATTCTTCATATGTTTTCATCATTTGTGTTGAAGTTAATATTTTGTTACGTTTATTTCATGATCTTAGTGCCGAATTTTGAATCCGTTTAAATTGACTTAAGACCTCTTGAGGTTAACTAGTCGTTCCTCCAAGCCAACAAAATAGTATGTTGAGAATTAGCACCTTGCATATCTGAGACAAAAACAATTTTTCCCATACAGTTATTGTCAAAAAATTAACAGCATTTTTGTTGGAATACCTGTGAGTGTTACTCGCTAGATTTTTGCGTTTGAAGTTGATATTTTTTCATGGAAAGGAACGTATTTTCCATCTCTTAAGCTTCAATTTCATTTTTTTTATCTGTAGATTGTCAAATTTTTTACTGTAAATACTGAACATAGGATTTTTGATTTGTGATGAGTTTTTAAATTGTTTGTGTTAAAAATGGGCCCTAAATTAAACACAGCTGATAAAATTCCTGTGTATTAAAATCATTAGTGTTACAGTTGATATTTCAGAAAACGGCTCATTCAATAGAGCTCCTGACATCACCAGCTTTATTGGGAAAAATCATTGCTCTATTATAAATATGGTCCTAACGCTAAATATGGGGCTAATAAATAGCACATTGCTTTTGAAATACTATTTGAGTAGATGATATTGTTATTTCATCACGCGATTTGAAATTTTTTTAAAACATATCCAGCTTGAATTATGAGAAAAAACGGGAAAGACCTTAAAATGGTAAAATTTAACACTTGTAGATTTCGTAGCGCAACTCATAGGGAACGTTTAACAGGAATTATTTATTATAATTTGAAATTAGTATTTAAACAAAATGACACGGTTTTCACAAGTTATGATGTAGGAAAATTGGCCATTCGGCGTCAGCAAGAGAATTGACTGTGCGATCAATTCAAATGGCTGCAGGTTATTGCCAGTGCATCCAAAGCAAGGTATCATTTGCAAGCAAATAACGAATATAATATTAAAAAAAAAACCTAGCACATCAGAAATCGCCAGAAAACTGATTTTCAACGAAATAGTTTTTGAGGGTAGAAATGACTTTGTTCCGATTATGTATGACTTTGTTCCGATCACTGCATCAACACTTAAAGGGTAGAAATATTTCCATGGTAACTATTCGTATGAATCCTAAAATTTAGGAAAAGAGAACCCTTGTTATTTATTTGCACAATAAGATGCTTATCGTAGAACACATATATGACATCATATCCGATAACATAAATGACGAAAATGATTAGTGCTGGCAGCACTTTTCCAGCGTAGCAGCCATAAGTCCACCATAACAGGTTCATGCTAAAATCAACCTATCCTTTAATTTTCGTTTTCATCCGAGGATTTCATCGAAAGTTTCAGCGATAAAACCATGTTACCGGCGGCCATCCAAAAACTTCGCAAAACTCGTAATGCTTTGCATATGAATATATAATGAAAACATCTACTGGTGCAATATTGCAGAGTACTTGGAGCATAGCACCACAGCCAAAAAATCTGACTTCAAATCTGCTCAATTTCATTTCAATTAGATGATTGCGCTGGAAGAATTGTAGGGTTACCGCCCGCAAAACTTTTTAAATTTTTGAATCCTCAATATTTGTTCCTAATTGATATTGCAAGATCATTTCCATTTGAAAATGTAATGCCAGCATCGCTTTATAAATAAATGTCAAAAAAATTCCGAAAACTACCACAGCTGGTAGCCCATTCATGATTTTTCAAAGTAATTCCTATGAAATTTGGCTTACAGTAAGGCCCATTTATAACATCAATTTTGTTGTGATTTCATGATCGCATCGGAAGTTATAGGGGAAAAAGCTTTATTTTGTTGAGCAAATTTTAAACAAAAATTACCAAAGCTGCCAGCACTATCCCAATTTTTAAAAAAAAAAATCTATTTGATTTGATTTGGAGTTATGTCCAGCTACTTTGTGGATTTCGTTAAAACTGTTGGTTAAATCGGATTTTAGGGTCCAAAAAGCAATTTTTTTTCTCAGTGATTTTCAAGATTGCACCACTAAAACAGAATTGCCTGCATTTTGAAATGGACCTGGTTCTTCTAGTTAATGTCCTGTAAATTTCATATTGATCGGATTATCCAATCGTCAGTTCTAGCGATCAGAAGTTTGGAGTGTTGAAAATGGAAGTAATTTGGTGATGGTTTGCCGTTCTTGTGAAACGCAGAATTTCGAAAATTTCAATTTGACATGGTGGACAAAAGTTAAAATTTATCAATAAATTGAATTTTTTTTCGAAAAGCAAAAATTTTATGGTGAGTCGGAGAGTTAAAAGATTTTTTTCGGGTGTTAAAAATCGATGTGTGTATAGGAGTAGTCAATAGGTCTGCTCGTTGTTGCAACGCATCGCTATGAAGTCGTCTTTGAATGCCGTTTGACTGAAAACTAAAAAATTTCCCCTCATTCACGAAATACAATGAGATCTGAGCCGGATTTTAGCTACTGATAGCAAATGAAAAGTATCAGACGATGTGGCGCTAATACGTATTTTCAAATGTATCGCTTAGGATGGCTTTATAATCAATATTGGTGTTTCAAAAACAGACAATCGAGACTTTTGATTGTCACTTTTCCGGAAATGCAATGAAAATTTCCCCCACCCCAATGCAGGAAGATTCAGTTTATGAACGCGACTAAAAGTACGCGAACTGACCTAATATCAATACACCCAGCGGATTTCACGATGACTCAATGTTCCTGGCAGAAGTCATGATAAATCGCAATTTGAAAAAAATTCTTGTCTCATTCAGCTCCCACATAGGGTTCCAAATTTCCATTTTTTTTTATCATGTGCAAGCATCAAACATAATTAATTTTCATTATACTTACTTTTAACAAAAATGTACTCTGCATAGGAATATAGGGGTGCCTCAAAATTCACTAAAATGCACGCCGCCGCCAAACACTTAATTATATCTTAATATTCACTACATCAGTCCTCTAAAAATTTTAGCTCAACTACTGCACGCACGTGCACTGAATATGTATCTGCTTGATAATAAAACATCTTTGACATTTTCTAAACAAAATTTTTCCCAATTGATTTGACTACTTTCATTTTGAATAGAAGCAGGAGCTGATTTTGGGCTACATTTACTTGGAATTTGGACTCCCTCACTCTGAAAAAATCTAGCAGCTCTGCGCATATCGTAAATGGGCAAACGTTGAAAACCAGAAAAGTTATTCGAATAAATGATTGAGTATGTGCCTAGCGAACATTGGCTTGACTCTTCTAATGTCAACTGGTAAAGTTTGCTTCAGTGCCTAAAATAACCAACGCTAGCTGCGAGCTCTCATGACAATGGCTACTTCAAAGTTCAATCGAAAGGTAAACAAATAGGCAGCAATAATAACAATTCTAAACTACACATTAAAATATCGAAGGCTGTGACAGTGGCGGCTCGTAACCTTATTTTATGGAGGTTCACAAAAAGAAAACACATTTATTGGGCACATGAATATTTACCTTGCACTTTTCTTAAGAGTTGCATCTGTTTTAGTTAATTTGCCGAAACATAGCAAAACTGCTTTAGAATGAGTTTTAAAAAAATATTATAAAAAACATAACAGCTTACAAAATTATTCAAAGGGCGATTTAAAAATCCTTGAACAGTGATATTTTGACGAGACATTTAAGAGATTTGAAACTTATATTTACAGTGAACATTGTATTTTCATCAGTGAGTTTTCATGGCGAGTCTTTACCATGATGAGTCTTTACCATGGTTTATTACAGCAAAATAGATGCACCGATATCAATAAATTTTATTAAAATTTACAATCAGTCCTAGATACACATAATCCCAGAATCTATAAAAAAAAAACGGTAAAGCCCTTCTTGTATAAAATTTTTCATATATCCACACACAAACCTTCGGTGATTTAGACTTAATTAAGTGCTCTGACTATTTTTGCACAATCGAACCTGCCAATACATTCAATTGTATATAGTTTTATAGCTCTAACCGTAGTAAAAGGCCAGGAATAGGCGACAAAAGAAATTAAACTCCCAAATCATTTCCAAGCATATACTTTCTTCTAAGACTAATCTTCTAAAATACTGCATATATTTTACTAGTATTTCACAGCAAACATTTCACAAAATTTATTTTTACCTACCACGAATTAAATTCAAAATTTGTCTTGAAATTAAAGAGACACAAATAGAGGCAATAGTAAAATTAAACCCAATAGTTATTATAATATTGCGCTAGCAAGCATAAACGCTCTATCTGCATTTTTCTCATTTTTGAGTTAACACCGGATTCAAAAATTACATACTCTATTACATCATTCTATAAATTTTTTCTGTGGAAGTATTTTAAATTTAATATTGAAAAATGCACTCTCCATATACCTCCAGTACAAATTAAAACACAAATCATTGAATATCTCGAAAGTACTAAAATGTAGATAGAACCTTTATGCTTAGAAGGGTAGAATAATCCACATACATAATTGTATACTATGTGTAAAACGCTCGAAACGGCAGCACGAGTCAGCAAATGGAACTGACCACCGACAACAATGTCTAAATGCATCAAATTCTTTGTCGATCGCACATTCTGAGTGTGAACCCCCTGCTACTACTGAGACGAGCTAAATGGATGCACCCCTCGCTTCCTCGCATGCTCCTCTAGTCCCATAATTCCAGCCACACAATCGCACGTGCGATCGCTAGTACAGAAGACAGTAGAGATAAGCAGATATGAAAATTGTATGGCTTGTTCGTAGGAATAGAAAGTTTCTGGGATAATAGATATGAAAATGATCGGCAAGTAACATTATGTGCTGCCATAACAAGTTAGATATTGTCCAATGTAGTTCAATGTACTTGTTCAAAATGTATAGATATATTAGTTTTGGATCATTGATATCTTTGAGGGGGTTCACGTGCAAAAGTGCACATTGGGACGAGCCGCCACTGGGCTGTGATATGAATCAAGAATATTTAACGAGACAATGAACATATATTATATATAGCTAACAGTATTTAAAATATTTCAACAATTCTTTTTATATATAACACGTGCTTAATTACCTAATTGATGAAATTCAGGCATTCTAATAGTCTGAAAAGATATAATAATAGTCTGGAAAGATATACCTAACAATCTCACAACCAAACTAAATTTTCAGTCTTAACAAGGAATCACTCCGTAATCGACACGATCCACCTCGATTTTGATATTTATGATCCCACTTTATTTTAATTCAATATACCTAAACGTTAATAAAACCTTTGAAATTTCGTGTTGGATTCTCGCGCCAATGTACGTACATCAACACCTAATTTATACCGAACATGTTTCAAGAATGCCAAGCACGTAACTGCTTCATGTTCGTGACCTACGTTAGTAGAACGAGTACATGTATCGTCTTTAAGTAGACCGTTTATAAACTTCTTGCAATCTTCCCTGGCATCAATCCCATCCTTAACACGCCCGCTATATATGCCCATATTGACACAGCGATTCGTTTGGCTTTAAGACATCCGTTATACCATCAGGTACGATTTTATAGTCTTTAATATCATCGTCCTGACCAGCAACGCCACAGGACCGGAAGGAAACTGTCGAAGACACTAAAACTTTGCCGTTAACTTTCACGTTTTCTCTCAACTAGACGAAGAGCACAGAAGTTGAATAGAATTTTTAATGCAGAAAAGAATTGTTGTCGTTTATCTTTTGGAGCATTTCGATTTGAGAAATCATGTTGTTGGATGCCATAGGACATCGATGTACGATGCAGCTGAATTCGGTGCAACTGTTGGTCGGCGGAAGCCTAGAAGTATGGAAAATAGTTATTGCTTCCGCAAAATAGATTCGAAAAAGTTTTAGTTTACTTGTTTTAGTTTTCATGTTTCGATAAAACTAGAAATTGCATTTTATTAAATTGCATTTTATTATTCAAAACTAGAGTGCAGCAGAAAAAGCAAAAAAAAAACATGAACAAGAAAAATCAAAATCGGGTTTGTAACTGTTTCATCAATATAATTTTTGATTCTCCTGCCAATGTAGGTTAGGCAGTAAAGAAGGTTGCCGGGTACGTGGCTGTCATTAGACCGCCAGTTTGGGCCCATTTACCACCCTTCGCTGGCTTGTTAGTGCTGTCAATTGAACACTTCGCCAAACTTAATCAGCTGACTCAACGTGACGGTACTAGCCACATCTGCTAACTAGCTCTTGAAAGTGGTAAGAACCTAAAATCTTGGGGCGTTTATTATTTGAAGCTGATCAATCTCAGAGAGTGTGCTCGGTTGTGCCCTCTTCTAACTCGCACCTCTAGCATAAGTTCCTAGGTGTCAGACCTATTTTGTTCGCATGAGATGCGGTAGCGCAGTGCCCTATGAGCAAGCCGATCGTAATTTGAGCAGTTGAGAGCTTGAGTAGTTTCCTGCTTTTGCTTGGATCAGGTGATGGCCATAATGTCCTGCCCACCTTGCAGTCCATCCTATTTTTACATTCGGATTTTAGTTTGGCCTATGCGGCAGCATCTATTTTACTTGTGGTGTCAGTAATTGACCGTGTTACAGTGATGTAGGGGCTTTTACTAACTCCTGACCTTTTCCTTGCCAATTCATCGGCCTCTTCGTTGTCTTTGACCCCACTATGACCTGACACTCACAATCCGGATAAAAATATGGAAGCCGTTTCGCAAGCGTTGATAGTTTTTGAAGAACATCTGTAAGATGAAAGAGCGAGAATAGTTGATGTTCCGCTAATGGACTCGACTGCCATGCGTATAGCATATACTTTAGACTGAAAGATAGTAGCATGGTCCAACAGTCTACACAACAGATTAAGGCTCAAATCCATAAAAAAAAACACGCCCGAGCCAATTCCTGTGTCCATCTTTGACCCGTCCGTGTAAATTTAGACGCCACCATCGGCGGTAGCTCCATATTTTTTCCAGTCTGTTCTTGTAGGTATCTTGATCTGGAAATCCCTGCTAAGATGTATTATTTTGCTCATGTGGTCCGTGTCTACCGTAACGAGCTTAAAGCTTCTGCGGCATTCTACAAGAATACCGCTGTGACCCAACTGGTTTGAATCGTTCCACATGCCGGAACTTTTAGCGCGTATTACCGATAAGCTTGCGTTTCTAAAGATGAATTGATCGAAGGGCATAAGTCCCAGAATCTTTTCCAACCCAGCCGTTAAGGCGGTTCTTAAAGTGCCCGTAATACCTATACAAACTAATCTTTGCTGCCTAATTAGCTCATTGATGTTGGTTTTACTCTCCACTGCCTTCCACCACACGATCGCTCCATATACCGAAATCGGCCTCACACACATTTGAGGCCAATTTTGGTGTAAGTATGGACCTACTACAGAAGGCTGCCAACGTAAATTCCTCTTGCTGTAAGGATTTTTTTATTATATCGACAAATTTGTATAATGCTGTTTCTACTGACCAGTCCGCTAGATATGCGTGTTGATCAGCACAGAGTCTCGCAACATAAATCGAGCTCTTGATGTGAAGATCAACAAGCCTCTCTAGTGTTTTGAACAGGAACGATATTAAGCTAATTGGTCTAAAGTTCTTCACGTAATGATGACTCAACTTACCAGGTTTCGGAATGAAGACCACTCTAGTTTTTGTTCATTGCTCAGTAAAATGACGCTGCAGGATGGGAATGATGGTGCAGTCTGCTTTTTGATGCATAATATGCGATATCTCTTCAATCCCTGTATCCCAATTCAATCCTGCCCCAATTCAATCCTGCCCCATCCAATACCCGTTTTCTCTTCGCAGAAACGTAGGTACGCGGGGAGTTGGGAGTTACGCTGAGGACTTTCATGATTCTAGGAGCTCCTGTACTTCTTTCAATGTTCTCACCGAATTCCCTCTATGAGTCGCGCTTGGCTCGGTCTTATTTTCTTTTTGAACAGCGACAGTTCTTGCTAGCATCGATAATTGACTTCAATGTTTCTGGATCGCCTTATGTTCTTAAACGCTCTTCGTTGTGCGACTTCTAGTCTCTGCAAGTTTGTCATTGCACCATAAGGTAGGGGTTTTCCTTACAGGCTTCTCCGGGCACACGTCTATGAAATCCTACACTAAGATTCTTGTTAATCGGTTCACCTGCTCGTTAAATCGTCCTGGACTCGTCCGATCCAGATCGCCTAGTACCCTGACGTGTCGATTTAATTTCCTTGAGTAAACTTTCCATTGTGCTGTTCTCGGGTTCCGACATTTTTTGGGCGAGCTACCAGAACTACCGATATTCCAGTATAACCACTGGTGGTTAGAGAGCGACGGCAGGATAGAAACCTGCCAGCTATGTACACTTTCCATTATACTTGGAATTGCCAGGGTAATATAAGTTACCTCAGCCTTGTTCCTAGTAATTTATGTAGATTAGTTACCTATATTGAGGATATTGATCTGAGGATATTGATTAGTTACCTATATTGAGGAGCTGTAAGCAATTGATGTACGGTCAAAGGAGAATTTTATTTATATATTAAGCTTCAACTTGACATTTCCGGGAAGGCGTTGATTCGAAGCTTGAGATTGTGTGCACTAAGCATATGAAAATTAAACTACTTGTCTAAGAATATTAATGAGAACAGTATCGTCCAGTATGAAGAGAAGTATTCCTAGTTAGAAATAAGATATAAGAAAGAACAACAGTATTTTGTTTTGCAATTGGTTCTCTTTTCTAATAATATTCTCCATGAGTAAAAACGAATGATAGCTAGTTTAATTTTGCAATATGTGCCAAATTTTACTAGGAACTTATGAAAATAACACTTGTTGCCATTGGTACTCAAAAAAAAAAAAATGAAACCGCAAATACAAGGCGAATTAAGATAAGGTAAATGCCTCAGTCTGAGCAAAAGAAGTTCATTTCAGAATCAAAAAACATAAAAAAGCGCTTATCCAACTACCAAAATAAGCAGTCAGCATGAATCAATAAAACTCTAGCTGAGATACTGACTGTCAAAAGGCATCTTCAACAAACCAGCCATCATATATGTACATATATAGAGACAGAAGCGGAAATTCTAAACGCAGATTATGTTTGTGTACACATTACTTTCCATGAACACAAAATAAACACAATTTATTTCTCCCTTGGAAATAATAACCATTTTTTCGATTATCATGTCGTCTCTCTCCCTTGTTTTCTCAATAGCTTCGCATTATTCCGAATCGCAAAAAATACCCCCTACAAGCAGCCCTCGCATACGCACGTATGCAAATTTAATGTCACTGACAAGCGATTTTCCTCTTGAGCTCATGAAATCTCAAGATCTAAGTAATCCCAGAAGTATTCATGGTTTCTATGGCTTTAAACGATTTACGAACTTTCTTCTTCCAGTCGCTGGCGAATTTCAAAAGGCGGCAACTTGATGCATTCACGACGGGCACTTCAAAACCGCAACACACAGCTATAGAACTTGTGGTAGTTAAGAAGTTTCGCACCAACTTGACATTGTTAGTGAGCTCGCTAGAGTCTCTAACCAGCTTTGTATACACTTCACATCCTTGAGCTTCCACAAGATACTAGTACAATTCGCTTAACATATCATTAAGGCTCATGGAACTCAATTTGATTCCCAGCACACCAACAAACTGCCACGATAGAAAATTTACTAAAATGTTGCACGAAACTGATAGCTAGTAGTGTTGATATTGTGTCCCCTTGGCTTACTTACTTGCTCCTTGGTCGTTACGAAGCTTAAACTCGGCATGTGAGTAGAAAACGAGAGTGCACTTGGAACTGTGTATAAAATATTGAACCTTCACAGTGAATTATGCTAATGTTACAATTAAATGTTGCTTTTGAAGTGTTCTTAGCGATTGCAAAACGTGGTCTCAAGGGTAGGTGGGGCGAGAAATCGCATGCATTTCAGGAGCATTTTCGTTTCTGAAAGTGCAAATTAGCATGTATTTTGGATAGTGCAATAAGTATTTGCTTCCGGATAGTGTCGTGCATGCGAACTACATGCCATTGTACCGTTGTAGATTTATTTCATGAATTTGCTTGTGAGTAAGAATGTTAGCCATTTACAGTCCTTCTGCCGGTGAATTGAAACTTTCAAGAACAACATGAGTAATGGGATCTGAACTAATTTTCTTTAATCCACCTAAACCATATTTCGCATGTTACCCTCTCTGGATGCGTTTCAAAACTGCAGCTATTCAGTTTGAATGAAAGAGTGCACATTTCAATTCGTTCGCCCATAATTTATATTCATACTTATATTCTGAAAAGGTAAAAAAAAACTTTTTCATAGAACCCAAATGTTTGTGTTTGTTCATTTTGGTAGATGTGATATTTTTTCTTGCAGACATGATTTCTGGATATTTGTAAAATACTGTAGAGAAGAAGCATGATTTCATAGCTTTTTGCAGATTAATTTGTAAATACTTTGAAACGATAGAGGAAGTAAAAAAGCACCACTCATTACAGTTGTAAAAATTTTATTTGTGTATGCATGATGTAGGTGTATATATGATGTCGGTTCCCAGTATGAAAGCCCAAAACGAAAATAATTCACTTTTCAACTAAACCTGCAATAGATTAATTTGCCACCGAAACATTTCCCTCAATCATTTTTCATTCAAACTTTGAAAAAATTTGGTAATTCTTATTTTCTCATAGATAGTTTCTAGGAACCCGGCATTTGTTAATTAAAGTTTTGTGTCATTTCTGTGAAAGGAATTTCTTCAACTAACATTATTGGAAGTGAATTCAGTGAAAAAGTGTGAGAAAAAAACATTAATTAAAACAGAAAAAATCAACTTAGTATTCATGGTTAGAGGGACTGTTGGCAAAGTTTTAGCAGCGAATACTTTTAATGTAAATCATGCAAAAAAATTTCCAGACGACAAAAGTTTGAATATCGATTTTTTTTGTATCGTTTTCCAAAGAGGTGAGATTTCATCGATTCATTTGAAGATTATGCTTTGGATTATGCTTAAATAGAAAATCAATTTTAGTTGAATATATTAAACTATATCTACTTCAAAAAACATAGTGAACAAGTTTAAATCGGGATGATTGGAAATGTATTTCCTGCACAGTACGGATAGAAGAGTGGTAAAGTCACTTCAAATGTGGACGCAAATCAGTGGCACGTTCTGATAGGCAGTTAACTGATTGAGCTGAAACAGAGGACATAAATGCATTTAAGAACTAGTGCAGTGATTTATTAACATTGGTATATATTTAACCCTTTGGCAGCGGCGGGTATTAAGTGAATTTTCTGATACTCCTAAATTTCTATGCTGAATACATTTTAATAAAAAGTACGTATAAGAAATAAAAACTAATTATGCTTTATGCTTGCTTATGATAAAAAATTGGAAAATTTGAGCCCAATGTCAGCGCTGAGTGCCTAAAAGTAGGCAAGGATTTTTTTTCAAATTTCGATTTGCCATAACTTTTTATAGAAACATTGAATCATCGTGAAATTTGCAGAGCGTATTGTTGTTGACTGAAACTAAACACACGTGGATTTTTAAGAGTGTGCGGGTAGCGGTGCAGTTACGTCCTTTTTAACAAAAAATTAAATTTAATAATAAATTTTAAGTTTTGTCCACCATACCAAGATAACATTTTCAAAATTCCGCGTTGTCCAAGAACGGCAACCCATCACGAAGTTACAGCTATTTTCAGCGGTCGAAACTTCTGTTCACGAGAACTGACGACCGGATAATCTGATCAATTTGAAATTTCCAGAACGTGTTGGTATTAGCTAGAGTCAGTTCTGATAAAAGTGATTTTGAAATTCGGGCAACCATGTGGCACTCGTACCATCTTGAAAAATCACAGAAAAAAAAATGCTTTTTGGCCCATAACTTCCAATTTAGTCGACAAATTGTTACCAAATTCCAATAGTAGCTGGACCTTATTCTCAGCTAAATTTTGTATAGATTTGGCTGAAAATGTTGGATAGAACTTTCAGCTGTGGTAGTTTTTGTCTCCTAAATCTTGTAGATTTGCTCAGCAAAATAAAGCTTTTTTCCCTGTAACTTCCGATGCAGTCATGAAATCAGAATGAAATTCATCAAGTCAATAGGCCTTATTGTAAGCCAAATTCCTTAGGAATTTTGTTGAAAAATCATGAAAGCGCTGCTAGCTATGGTAATTTTTGTAATTTTTTGGCATTTCTTTACTAAGCTATGTTGCCACTAAATTTTCGAATGGGAATGACTCTGCAACGGCAAACTAATTAGGTTTCAAAAATTTGAAAAATTTTGCGAGTGGTAGCCCTTAAATTGTTTTGACCCCCACACTGAAAAAAATCCACATGGCGCCCAGAGCCATATAACATAGCGCATTATTTATGGTCCCTACATAGTACATAGTACCCTGAGCCATGTGATATGGCTTCATTTATAGGTGAGCGAATTTAGATATTGTTCGTTATTTGAAGTATATTTGAATATACGGCCATACCACACTGGAATAACCGATTCTCGTCAGATCACCGAAGTTAAGCAGTGTTGGTCACAGTTAGTACTTAGATGGGGGACCGCTTGGGAATACCACGTGACGCTGGCACGTAAAACTATCATAATACATGGCGTGGAGGACCATAGTGCATTGCGTGGGAAACCATAGTACTTGGCGTGGAGGACAATAGTACATGGCGTGGAGAGCTATAAGCATAGCGTCTGCTCCTATGTACTTTTCGCCATGTACTATGGCGTATGGCGCTATATTTTATCAGAACCCCCAAATCGACCATGTACATGGCGCCAGAAGTCCATAAAGTATGGCGTCTGGCGACATGTGTTTTTTCAGTGCATAACTTGCAGCGCAGTCATTCAACCGAAACCAAATTCACAGGATGAGTTTAACTTAACGTGAAGCAGATTTGGTATATTTTTAGCTGTGGTGCAAACTCAGGGTTGCCTGGATGGGATATTTTCGTAAATATTATAAAAACAGATACTTCCATTATATGTTCACATGCAAGCCAACCCCGAACATCGTTTTTTTCGCTGAAATCCTCGGATAAAATGAAATTCAAAGGATAAATGGCCATAAAACAGTATTTTTCATCTATTTGCCTTGTGTAAGAAATGGTTGATACTACAAAAAAGTGTATTACGTCTTTCCACATTTTTTAGTCACTCAAAAAGTTCATTGTTTTGATCTCTTGGGCCGCTCTAACTTCACTGTGGCAGCGATTGTTGTTGTATTCAATGTACTTACCTAAGGCTCTGTCATAAAGAGCTTAACTTAAATTAACTTACCCTGCCCAAGAGTGCAAAAAAATGCACCTGAAGATAATCTTTGCGAAAACCAGTTTTCTAGCGGTTCTGATGCGCTAGAATTTTTATTGTAAGATATAAAATATTTAACAAATTCTTATATTTCAACATAGTCGCCTTGTTTTGTTACACAGTTTTTCAATCGATCTGGGTGCTTTTTAGTTCTGTCATAGTAGGAGAGAAGGGGCTCGGTTATGAAACCTGTGGCGCTCCAAGTCACTACTGCATCATCATCATCAAAACGCTGCCCTCCCAATGCTTCTTTGAGTGGGCCAAAGATGTGAAAGTAGCATGGAGAAGGAACTAAACTATAGGGAGGATGTTGAAGGGTCTCCCAGAAGAAATACTGTAATTTTTCTCTGATTCAAAAAGCTGTGTGCGGTCTGACATTGTCGTGAAGCAAAATGACACTTCTCATGGGCTGTCGTCGTCTATTTGATCGGTAAGCGGCCTTAAATTTATCAAGGAGCTGACAGAAGTACTCTGCATTGATTGATCGATGGTCATGAAGGAAATCAATCAAAATCACCCCTTGGAAATAAAAAAAAAACGGTTATCAAAACTATTCCTGCTGACAAACCCGTTTTGGTTCTAATGGGAGGTTGCTTGCGTTTTCTTCGTCGTTCCATGCTGGCCTGCTTTCTGATAGGGGTATAGTGATGGACGCATATTTTGTCACAGGTCTTAACGCGGTTTAGAATTCCTTCCCCTTCGGTTGTGAATCGTTCATGAAGCCGGTGGCAGATGCCGAGACGAGCATATTTTTTTTGTTCATCCATCAAAAGCCGTGGAACCCAACGAGCGGAAACTTTGATGAAACCGAGCTCATCTGCCATGATTGTTTTAAACACTTCCATAGCTGATTTCAAGTTCAAAAGCAATTTCAGAGATATTGGGATACTAATCATTTTCAATAAGGAAGTGGACTGCACGAATGTTTTCATGGAAAACGGCGATGACGGGTCTAACTTTTGATCTTTTCTTATTTCGACCTTTTTTTATGCCAGAGATAAACTCGGAGCTATAAACGGGTAGACTCACCAAATTATTTGCGAACCCTTTGAAGTATATTAGCCGGCATACGTCTTCATTTGCAAGGAGCTTGATCATTATTCTTTGTGCAACGAACGGGGGGAACTCTTTATAGCTTATCTTGGTGTACATTACCAGAGTCGTTTTAATGAGCGGGTAGCCACTGCTCTCGACTCCCACTATTCCCACTTTACCATCTTCCAGCTAACTTCGTTTTACTCTTTCTCTCTAGTGCCCAGCAGAGAAATTCTCGTTCTTATTTCATCCACCTTTGTAAATCAGATTCTTCTTTAATGATTCATTCTACTTTGGAACTAAAAAAAAACGATTTTTTTCTTTTTAGATTAAGAGTAATTTATAAGTGTATACTCTTAAAAATACTGTGGTAAATTTCCGTTGAAAAATTTCAGGTATTTTAGATTATATACGTTAGACGACCAGGTAAATCTAGGAAAAAAAAGGAAATTCCGCGGTAATCGGTGCAAGTGACAAGACAGGCGAGTACGACAGGGGCTGAACTAAAAGATATCACCGGATTTGAAGTGAGTGCTGATCCGTCGTTAAATTATTGCATTTTAGATTCAACGGTAAAAATAAGCTTTAACTGCAAAAATATGTATTAATTTCATTTCAGCAAAATACTTTGGGCCGAATCACTCTGGCCTTTGACATACATCTCTCCCAAGAACCTAAAAAATAAATAAATAGACAATATGCACTGTATTGTAATGTTAAAGATAATGTCTTCAATATATAAAATAAAATTAAGTTAATAACCATTGTAGTTTTTGAGAAAAAATATACTAAAAACCGTCTGTTTTCATCTCTTGAAAGTAGGATGAACCCTTAAGCGGAGCAATAATTTTGATTTTTAGCGAAACATGCAAAAACATGTTTTCATTCGTTCACACTCACGGGAAATCTTTATATAGGTAATGATTGCCGCCAGGGCCGGATCTTTCTCTGGAGCGAATGGAGCAGCCGCGCCGGGCGCACGTGAGAAGGGGCGCAAAGTTCATAATGACTTAAAACTCATAATATCTTTAGTTGTTCATAATATCTTTAGTACACAAATATTCAAAGTTCATTCTATTCAATTGGCAATTTATATTCTTATTTATTTTATTTTTTCTTCAATGCAAACTTTTTTCTCACAGATCATTACAAGTCTTTTAAGTTTCAAAACAGCCCTATTCGCATATAAAATTATCTTGCCTTGAAAGAGCAAAATTTACAAACGCGTTCGCTGTTGTCACGGGAGCAATTGCCCTGGTGCGAAAATCTATATTGCTCCATTCACGACTTCATTTCATATGAAGAAAGTTTGGTTTATCACTACTCGCTTTATGCGTTTTTTGTATGATTTTGGTGCGGGATGAATTCTTTGGCCAGCGGTATCAACGTTTTTCAAGCATTCTACTTCCAAGTTATCCCCTAAGTCCGTATTCCCCCATTCTCTGTTAATTTCACATTCTAATGTATACAGAGCTGCTGCTGAGTGTGCAGGTTGATAAAGAAGGTTGATATCGGCAATAGACAGATTGATATCGCAATATCGGCGCGGAAATAATTTCTGCGCCAGTGAAAAAATACATACCTAAGCATGATTTTTCCTCGGTTTTCTATATGCACTTATCCGTTAGCATGAAAATAGGAAATTGATTGTTGGAATAATGGCAACACAGCTTCTAGGCCATGGCTGGCTTATATTCAATGCAAATATTTTTGCTCCCTTATATTTTCAATTGATAAAAGCAGTATTTCATTTTCTAGTAGGGGCTATAGGGACTGAGGTAATTTAAGTTGAACTATCAAGGAACATCAAACTAGTGTATCTCACATGACGAGTTTTAAGTGATGGAGGGACTTTGAAGAAAAACATGTGCATATGTTCATAAAAAATATCACATACATATAATTTATTTTCAATAAACTTCAAATTACACTTTACTTAGTATAATGTGCTTATAAATATTGTTACAGTGTAAACTGTTTGTGGATTGTGGATGTGTTGTTGTGGATATGTAATGATGAGTTTCCACACGGTTATTAACTCTCGTGCAACTTCTAGACTCACAATCTTGAGCGTTTAGAGGAAGCTGAGACGCATTATATGGGCCTGATTATAGTCTTTATCTCAAGTTAGTGAAAGTTGTTGCGGGATTCAATTCAGTTTTGAGAGAACATTTGAGGTAGACTCAAAGTGAAGATCACCGGAACAAATACAACTACAAAATTAAGATATGAGGCAAGAGATGCGCCTTTTCGAGACCCTCAACAAAGGTTGAAACTTGAATTTTATTTTAATGCTTTGGATCAAGCAATTATTTCTTTGACCGAACGCTTTGAACAGCTAAAAGACTATACTGAAATATTCAGTTGGGTGTATCAGATAGGGAAGCTTAAAACTAACCCAAATCAAACCACCCTTCAGCAATGCTCAAAGCTTGAAGAAGCATTGACACATAATGGATATTCAGATTTAAACTTTGAGGATTTTATGAAGAAATGCCCATGATTACAACTTTCATTAAGGAACACGACTCGCCCAATGATATCCTTGGATTCATTGTCAGTAGAAATATCGAAGATCTTTGAAAACACTGTTGACTTTACTCTTTCAAACTACAACGGGAGAACGATCTTTTTCAAAATTAAAAATTTTAAAGAATTATTTCAGAACTACGATGACGTAAGAAAGATTAGTAAATTTAGCAATCTGTGCTTTCAACAAGATAAAAAAAAACTTCTCAAAAAACTAAAGTTTCTCTCTACAGAATGTGGAATTTTTGTGTATTACCTAAAGCTATTCAGAGTGGATAAGCACTGCAAACTCTTGCCATTACCGCATAAAAATCTGATTTTGAAAATTTGGTCTGCTCGGGTGTGCAAAAAAACGCCCCTATAATTTATGTCTTTAACATATGTTTTTAGTTTATTTTTGTTTGTTTGAATACACGAATAATTTGATTTTCTTATACACTCAGAAAAATTGCACCACTTTATGGCGCCAAATCATATTTGAACATGTTTGAATCAAAAATGTTCAATATGAATTGGCGCCATATACGTTTCTTTTTAATTCAATGATGAAACATTTTGATTTGAAAATAAAACTTTTATAATAAAGTGGAATTCAAATAAGATTCGCTATTTATTTCAAAGTGGTTTCAACTTTTGATTTAAATTTGATTCCATTAAATTACATTTTTCTGAGTGTAAGTATTAGAATTTTCTCTGTTTATTATACTGTTTTTACATTTACGCATGTGCTCGGTTATCGAGAACTAGGCCTATAGGAGAAACCACTTTCAATAAACGCATCTGAGGCTCTACCTCGTAGCGGTAGGTCATTTGGAAAAGAACTGTTATCACATAATTAGGCTCAAACAATTGGTTACTATCCTGTCAACAGCATCACAGAGCCAAAACTTGGAGAAGAAAAATATTTTTACGTATCGAAAACTTAAGACAAGAACGTTTTGAGAAAAAAGTGTTATGCTGCATTGTTCGAATGAGCAAATGTCTAATTTTTTCATGAAAATTACATGTTGAGCAATGCTCTGGTAATTCCAAGTGATAGCAAAAACTTGCTAAGAATTCGCAGCCGTGAAAAAGGAGGTAAAAAAATTAGAATCATAATATAGAGGGCGCCAAACATCGTTCTGCGCCGGGCGGAAATATGGCCAGAACCGGCCCTGATTGCCGCATACTGTTTCATTATTTAAATCGTATGCTTAGTTAGAAGAACCGAATGAATTCTCTGAGTAGCAGTAGACCAGGTGTTGAAACGTAACGTCAGAAGCTATTCTTCATAATTAATATAAGCTGTCTGCATGTGTTTGAATTCTGACGTAATTATTTTCTAACACATGTGATATTGCTCTTTCAATCACCTTTAATGTTCATTAAGGTAAGCTGACACACCACGTCTCTTGCTAAATAACTAATGTTCTTCATTATTTTTGCCAGTTCAATTAGCATGTAAAATAATATTGATATTAAAGTTGACAGTCACCAAGCATCACAAAATATTTATAGTCTTAGTCAATCGAAAATAATCTGTCTCTAATTCGCAAATATAGACAGAACGGCTGTCATCAAATATACTGTACGTCCTACATCTCAAGTTCAGTTCTTTTGTTTATGCCCCAACATTTGCGATATTTTCGAGCTGAAAAATAAATGTATACCTTGAATTACCCTCGGATATGAAATCTTCGATGAACTTAATAAATATTTTGTCCAAAGAAACCACACAATTCATAAACTTTATGCTCTTTGTCAACATAACGGGAGATCGCTTATTGGTATCAGCTTTCGAGATGTTGTTCGGAAAAGGAATTGTTTATTGAAACATGTCAGCAAGTTTGTCCTTTGGATTAAACTATCTCAGAAAAATTAAACGAAATCAAACTTTTGCTTTTTTTCGGTTCAAGAAAGGCAACAAAGTTTTCTGACAATTACACTTCGAATAGACCTAGAACGTACTGCCGTTATATGCGTTCAAATATCACACTACTAAACACCTTCAAGTGGCTCCTGTCAGAGAGAGTTTCTTAACACACTTCGCGGCAAGAGATGCGGTATAAGCATATACATTCATCTGCTTTTGTGGATAGAACATTGCTTACATAGCCACAGGCCTAGCCTCGGTAATGATGAGATCGTGTTCTAACTGTTAGACGGTTACTATGACAGTCACTTCAAAGTTTCTCGACAAAGACTCGAGAATTTCAGTTTCACTTACATTAGCGCTGCAAATCCTTGACATTAGTTTGAGAAGAGAATGTGGTTCAAGTAATGCAAAGTCGACAGACTCACACACCGCAAGCTATCTACAGATAAGTATAGGGAGACAGTAGCGTGAGTTTGTCATAATATTAATTTTGCTTCCTTTGAGTATCTAATAAGATTCTACGAGGCTCAGTCGCTTGTGGACATATTTCCTTGAGAATTTCTGCGGTAAAAGTACTAGTATTAATTTCCTTTAGCTCTTATCGTAGATTCTTATACCTCAATTCATGTAAATAAATATTACACGTAATACCACGAAAATTCTCCGAAATTAACTTACCCTTATTCCTTGCCTCACACCCAATTACTACGAGACTGACATTTTCAGTAGTCTTCTTTTGATTACTGTGTCATTTTGCAGTTGGTTTAGGAAGTTTGCCAATATTGAATGTAGCTTCCTGAAAGACCATTTATGAAGCCTCGAATAATGTATGCTGCGTGTTGTATGGTCTTGTGGACGGAGCACAAACGCAAAGACGACTTCGTTAAGTCGTTGATTTAACTAGTCTGCTGTGCATTGTTGGGCGAAAATTGCTTTTTGGAACTCTCATTCGGTAGAAACATATCAAATTGTATGACAAAATTAATAGAGGCAGTATGGTATCTTTGGGACATTTTAAGATTGGTTCAGTAAATTACAAGTAATATAAGTATTTTGATTTATAAACTTTGAATATTGAAAACGTTAACCTTTGTAGCTTTTGAGTTTTGAAAAACATTGAAATATATTTAGTACATTCAATCTAATGTTTTTCAGTGCAATCGTCATATATTTGCTTCAGCATTTATGTTCTTCCCGAACAACTTATTATAAGGCTTAGGATTCACAAATAGTTCAAGCTTATTCTGTAATGAAATTCCTTTATCAGCTTAAGTGAAGCGACGGCATTCTCATTCGACCTAACTTTGAACAGAACTACGCAAACTTCCACTTGCAGATTAAATCAAGTAACGGTGACTTCAAATTTCAAAATTTGTAGATTTCGCTTCATATGAATTGTGGTTGAAATGTCCGCCAAATCATTTTCTTTACTCAATATTGGATCACCACCCCAAATATGTAACAAATAACAAAAGGCATGAAGAACGTATAATAGATGGTATGTCATTAATAAACAATTGAACCAACAGAGGGCCATGAATCGAACCTTGCGGAATTCCTGAAGTCCATAAATACGAGGCTGGGCCATTGGCGGGGAACTAGTTCAAATAAAAATTAACTTGCTTTTCTTTTTCAATATATTCGCCTGATACTGTTGTACATGTTTTGGGTCTTTCAATTAATTTATGTAAATAAGAAATACTATTTCGTTGTCGAAAAAGTAGGCCCTTTCCTTACTTCTTTATTGATTGAAAACTATTTCCCCCGATGTTTGTTGTTTAATTTTGGAAAGATATAATAATCGCTGGGAGCCAGGTCAGCGCTGTTGGTTGGGTAATCTAAAGTATTGAAGCCCACCTTACGTATAGGCTTTCGAACACGCGCGCTGTCGTGCGCAAGGAGAACATCTCTGGTCAATGTTCCTCTTCGTTTTTCTTTGCTTTTAAATGCTCTGCAAATGAAGCTTAGTATTTATCTCTTGTACTAATTATAAAGACGCCTTTGATTTTAAAATCGATCAGCAGGGTCCCTTCTGAGTCCAAAACAAATGGTCGCCATGACTTTTCCAGCGAACTTTGACTCCTTAAATTTTTTGGGTGATGTTGTGCCTTTCCTATACCACTGCCTAGAGTCTTGTTTAAGCTCAGGCTAATAATAACGAATCCTAGTTTCGTCTTCAGTAACGATTCGACTCAACATACTACTCTCGTCTTCACTGTAGAGGTCCAAAAACTCGCTGCAGCACTCCACGTGCCATCGTCTTTGAGGAGGAGTGAGCATTCTGAGCACCAATCTGGCACTGATCTTATTCATGCTAAGCTAGCTGTGAGGAATATTTAAAACGATTATATCTGATACTCTGTGAGCTGTCTCTTTTGTCTAGCATTTCCAATATCAGTTTTTGGACTTGTTGAAAAATGTCCGAATTTCCGACGAAATTTCGATTGACCATCCTAGCCGTGAGTCGTCTTCAAGTGAGTCCCTTCCTGGTTTAACACCACAGTGCCACTTGTATATCATGTTTTTACCTGGAAAAGATTCCGTGTAAACGCATGCCATCTTTTCCATGGTTGTTTGAGTCGACTTTCTTTGATTGGTGAGGAGCTTTAAAACAGCGCGGTATTCGATTTTCTCCATACCTCGATTGAAGCGAAACTTGCTATTTAAACTTATAATGAGGCTCCAGTACAGTACAACTAGTTAACTGAAGCATGAAAATAATGTCAAGGGGCGATTATGAGAGATACAAACAGGATCACCAGCTTTTGGTATTCGCAAAACGAATAGAAAAGTTTCTGTCAAATGATTAAAAATTGAAATTTAACAAAGTTGTTTTGAAAGTATGCACTGTTTTCTCCATATTCCCGTGCCAAAAGCTTTCCATTTGAACAGCTTTAGTGCCTATATATATTGTCTATGCTATTATAGACCAGAAGCGAGAAAGCAATCGCAAATTAATGAACTTTATTGGAGGTTTCTCCGCAATTTTCTATTTGAAGTTGCCTAACTAACATATTTCTAACTATCAACGGTATGTCTTCCAACATATTTAGTCATCGTAGTAAATATGCAGATAATTCGAAAAAAAATCACTGGATTTTCCCGGCAGATGTTAAAATTTCCTAGATCGAGGGAGAAATATCGTAGATTGACATTTCTGACCCGAAGTAATTTTATATAAAGATGAAGAAAAAGATTTAGCTAAGACATCCCGAATTCCATCGAAAACAGAGACAATTATTTACGTTTGGTGTCAAGAGCTGTTACAGAGTCAACGTTAAACCTTGCAGCATCATTTGTTTCAGATTGACGGTAGATTCCAGCGGAAAAAAGTGCGGTATTTTGTTTGCTGCTTGAATTTGGAACTATAAACAAAACAAGACCAAAGATTTCATTATTAGAAGTACAGTGAGAGAAAATAAGAAGTAAACAGTGAGATGCTGAAGACCGATATGATAGTCAAGAATGCAGCATCCTATTATAGAATTGGAAGATTGAAGTCACGGCTTAGCAGTAGGAAAACGTTTGGCAAGCGATAGTTAAGATGAAAAGAAAGTTAATCAAAAATCACTTGAAAACTAAAGCTGAACTGTTATAAAGGATGCAGATGGACGCAACAATCAACGTTTTATAATGAGTTAAGGAAATGCAAACAAGAACAAACTCAACGGAGGAAGGAAGGAAGTGAAAGCTACTGCGGAGTATTCCATCGAGAGCCTTATTTGCACCTATTACGAGTCCAAGCCTATTGGTTTACACATTTATCTATTTATTTATTTATTTATTTTCAGTTCATTATTGCAAACATTTTCAGTCAGCCAGGTTTCTATTAAGCAACCAATACCATGAAAGGATAAAGAATTGGAATTGGTCTCATCTACCTTAATTCTCATTTTTTTTATTTGATTAACGAAAATTCTTACAATTGAGAACTCTTTGGTGTTTTGAGACAAACATTTTTACCGGGTCTCCACTTGAAATCATCTAACAGAATGCCTGGAGATTAGAAGTCTTTGTGAAATAATTAATCATCGCCAGCACTTACCGTTATTTTGAACAATGGTATTACCCGATTCTACAGGCTATCAGATGTTAGGTTTTTGAGTTGTGTTCTCCGAAGCCAGATTTGTGTTTGCTATGATCCCTAATTGTTTCCACTACTTTATTGCACCCAAAATGCGGCACAAACATATGTAGTGGTACTAATGCAACAACTACAGTCGGAAGCACACGACGGGACTGGGAAGGTTGAAGAAATTTTTTTATATAGTGTTTATTGTAATTTCAGCGGCCCTAAAGATTAAAAAATAATCAACTCTTGGGGGCAGTAATTGGTATTATAATTGCTCAATGAAATTAAACTGGAATACATCTCGTTATCATAAGATTTTTTCATTTGGTGCGCTTTGGAGCCAAGGATAATGCAAAATGACGCTTGCTGGCAGTCTGGTGTATTTTATTGATGTATGTAAGGATCAGCACTTAGATTTGGTTATGCTATGCGATTGGAAGGCAAGAAAAATACAATTGCTGAGGCCTGAGAAATGTGCACTACTATTCGAATTCCAACAATGAAGAGAACGTAGGATCACGGGTAGTATTATGGCTGAATTAATCTACAATAATTATTCCAAATTAAGGGCATCGGTCATAGTCCCCATACAAATGAACTATTAACTCTTGTATACCAACAAGCGAGGGTTGACAATCTGATGGTATCACAATTCGAAAAATGGTTAATGAGATCCTACACCAAGTCAAGAACTTAATCGTTGAGGTGACCAATAAAATGCTGCCGAGTGCCACCTTAAGCTCTGTATGAGAACTTCACGTGAAAATCGTTTCGGATAAAATTTGGCTTGAAAATCTGCCAATCTGATTCTAACATTTTCACGTGATAATGTGTCAGTATGTCTTCATTCATTTCACTCAAATTTCGAATAGGCAGATCATTTGTCCTTTAGGTCGAATAAACATTTGAATTTGAAAATTGAATTATACCAGTGATTTTATCACTACAAAGAAAACAAAGCACAAAAAAAAATCGACCGAAATTGAAAACTGGACACATTATCTGTCTGCAGTCAGCAGTTTCTGCTTTTCTCCATTGTCACTCCAAAGAACAGCCAGATAATGGAGACTTATCAAACTTTATCTTCACTTTAAAGTCAATACTAGTCTTTAAACTAGACGCTTCCCTGTAGGAAAATGGCAATACGTTACTTGAGAATTGATTCTGGAAGTACTAAATAATTCACGAAGCTCCATTACTTACAATGTAATCGGGTTTGTCGAGTAAGCGTTCATTACCTTTCTTACAAAGTAATGCAGTAGGTAACTTGTTGCTGATATGTTGTTCATCATCAACGTGGCACAACAGCCCGACGTCGGGCCTTGGCCGCCTGGATCGATCTCCTCCAATTGTTTCGGTCCCGTGACCGCGTCCTCCGATCTTGGAACCCCAATAGTTGCTAGGCGTCCGCATACACTGAGCTCCCCCAACGAGCTCTTGGTCTTCCTCTTGGCCTCGCTCCGTCGACTCGTCTTGCGTTCATGACACGTTTTGGCATGCGACCGCCATTCATGCGTTGCACGTGCCCAGCCCACTGTAACCGTTGTAATTTGACGATTTTGGAGACTTCCAGCTCATCGTAAAGCTCGTACAACTCATTGTTGTACCGGATGCGCCATCCATCTCGGTCGCGGATAGCCCCGAAAATCCGCCGTATAACTTTCCGTTCGAAGGTGTCGATCATTTTTTCGGAGGCTTGGGTCAGGGTCCATGTTTCGCAGCCAAAGCACAGCACAGGTCTTATGATAGTTTTATAAACGCGGAGCTAAGTCTTTCTGTGCACATATTTCGATTTCATAATGGGGAGGACCGAGAAGAATGTCTTATTTGCTAGTTGTATCCGTCGCTTGATTTCGTCAGTTTGGTTGGCGTCACTCGATAGATTGCTACTCAGGTAAACGAAGTTGTCCACGAATTTGATGCAAAGGTCCCCTACGTTAATGGTCGTGTGCGCTGGCGTCCTTGTCCTAGATTGCATCATAACTTTCGTTTTGTCTTCGTTAACTCGTAGTCCAACTTCCTTTGCTGCGGTGTCAAGTCTAAGCAGCTCTTCTGCATCGGTCAGTTTTCGAGCCATGATGTTAATGTCAACCGAGTACGCTGCCAATTGTGTCGACTTAAAAAGGAGCGTGCCGCTGGTGTCCAGGTTCATTGCCCAAATAGCGAACTCAAGTGCCAGGTTGAAGAGCGTGCGCGCTATTCCATCGCCCTGCTTCAGGCCACCCAGAGTTTCAAAAGGATCCGCCAATCTGTTTTAGATCCGGACTTGCGAGACGGAGTTGTTCATCGTCATCTTTCTAAGTCTCACTAATTTGGCCGGTATGCCAAATTGCAGCATGATGCTATATAGGGCGCCTCGGTTGATGCTGTCATATGCTTGTTTAAATTCGACAAAGGTTTGGTATACGTCGACGTGATATTCCCAGCGATTTTGCAAAATTAGCTTGACCGTGAAGAGCTGGTCGGTTGTGGAGTGACCAGATCTGAAACCACCTTGATACTCGCCAATGATTTCTTCCGCAAAACGGTTTAATCCTATACTCCAGGATTTTTGACAGGATTTTGTAGGCCGTACAGACTAAGGAGATGCCTCTGTAATTCTCACATCGCAGTTTCTCTCCCTTTTTATGTATGGGACAGATGATGCTTCTGCGCCAATCGTCTGGGATCACCTCAGTCTCCTATATTCGGAGCAGTAGTTGATGTAGTGCATTTAACAAACCCAACCCACCAGACTTGAGTAGCTCAGCTGGTATCTTGTCAGTGCCCGGCGCTTTGTTCCTTTTCAGTGAACGCAAGGCGAGATGAACTTCTTCTACTGTCAAGGATTATGTGGATAGGAGTTAAAGGTATGTTGTTGCGAGATGATTATTTACATTTCAGTAATGTATTATAGCATGTCACTTACTGAACTGATTTTCTATTATCACTTTTGAAAGCACTCCAACGTAACTGTTTCCGTAACTAGTACACAACACAATCAGAACACATTACCTTCTGTGATATAATGAGGTAAATGTAATGCAGAAATTATATTGGAAGTTGTTACCTTAGTAATTAGTGACCTATTACCTAGAAGTAGTTACGAATTGTATTCTGAATGACTTACTGAAGCTACAGGGTTATTACTAGCCCACACCACCATGTGAGAATCGGAAGTCGCATTCTCCCCCTTTATTAGAATCTTAAAGTCTAAATATTGTTCTACTCTGCAATATTCGAACCAAAATCTTCTGAATGTCATACGGATTAAAACAATTTATGTCACCCTGAATAATTCCTTTTAATGTATCAGGTATCTGCCAGTTCAAAGCCATTGAAAACTTTCTATCTCGAAAGCAGCGAAACAATGCAAGGACATTACAGTATATCGCGCCCAAGGAGCCAGTAAAATTTCATAACAGCATGCTTTATTTTTTTTCGGAGTCATCATTTATTACCTACATTAATGTTAAGCGGTGGCAGCTGATTTCAAGAATGCTCTTTGTAAATGGCTACGAGAGTCTTCAGATGTCATATCTTTGTCACTTCGAAAATTTCTTCTCACTCAAACTTGGACAAACTCACAAAGTGATGCTGTTGTTTGTTAAAGTTGAAATGCTTTTTCTGTCTGCACGCTCCATTAGTCAAGAACGAAGCAGGACCGACATTGCGACCCGGTTTCACGACGCAATCGAGTGGCCTTATGATGATTATGTTTCCTTTGTTGCTTAAGCCTCGGCAAAAAGCCTTTGTATTGTTTTCGTTATGTTGGAAATGTGAGAATTTGTCATGACTAAATCTTCCGTTGGAAGAGGAAAATCTCCAGGCAATTTCCACGTTTCATTTCGGCGGAGAGCGACGAAGAGAGGGGCTGTGTATGGTTTCATCCCAGCATGATTTACTACAGCGTTGTCTCTACACTTGCTGCCACGGAGAAAGGAAACATTAGAGAAATTTGAGAAGTTAAGCAGATTTTTTCAGAGAAATTTGTGTTTGCTTGCTTCTAGCTCCATTGTTCTATTTTCCTAGGAAATTTAAAGTGGATGTATCAGATGCTGTTTTCAATCCCGCGATGACTACAAATTATATTCCACTCGTTATTTTGGATGTGGATGATACATTTGCATCACAAAAACTTTCACCCGTCACCTCCACATTCACACAGCACAGGAAAGGGAACTGTAAATTACTTGATGAATGCTTTGATTATCACTGAGGCCGAAAACCTCATGACGAAGTAAACTTTCTACAAAATTTCTAACACACTCGCAAGTAAGAGACAACCATGAGAGAATTGTCTCTTCGGTCGAACGCATTATCGACATTAATTTTCAAAATCTCAAATTATACTTTCTAATTTACTCAACCTTTTCATGTCAAACATCTCCGCATTCAAACACTCGTTTGCGATTCTCTTTTCAAGACATCCAATGTAAATGGCATGCGAAATCAAGAGGCAGTAAAAAAATTTTGTGAAAAAATGATGTCGGAAATTCATTGAATAGAATCTCAGGCCTCTTCATATTTCCCTGAGAAGGTTATTCAATAAAAATAAATTTGCTGGGGAGCAGAAAAGATGCCGAGCATGAAATTGCTGTAGATAAAAAGTTGTTATAGTCGAGATTTTCCGTGTGCTTCCATTAACTGGTGATTGGTTGTGATTAAGTTCAAAGAATAACTTTGGCGGAGGTGAATGGAAATTACGTATAATTCGCTAAGTAAAATGAATTCGATTTATGTTTTTCTGTGAGTGTTTATTTCAATGAACAAATGCCTTCGTTTGAATTTACTTGTATATGTTACCACATAAGTCGATCATTTACGAAATTGCTCTCCATATCAAGACATTT